>MNCI01006184.1:188452-214078 GCA_015680685.1 Gnetum montanum
ATGAAAGCAATAAATGAAACCACGTGCTGCAAGGTTTATCCAATCAAGTTCGTCTTTATTGCCGTACACAACTTGGGTTCAGGTTACAAGCTGCTCGAATAAAGAGCCGTTCACTCTAGGACTCCTACTGCGGGCACATTGGGGAAAAATTCTAACTCTGGAGTGATCAATCTGCCAGAGCTTCGCTACACTAGCCAGGATTGGGAAATGAAGGGAGTGCTGCCTCTTATTTATAGATATGGCGGCGGGACGCGATATCGCGGCCTAGTGCAAGTCACGTCTCATCAATGGACCACCAGTAACCAAGCAAGATGATATGAGCTATGAGAAACCATGATTCTAAGTAATCACCACATACCTTGGAATGTATCTAATCTAGAACCATTTGTGCTTCATCATGACATAGGTAATGTAGAAGAGTACCTAATGTGGAAATATAACATAATATACTAGGATCAATAATTCAAAAATATTAGAACATTTACCAATAGCATCCTTTTGAAATAAAGATAAACTTTTAAGACTTTCTCCAATTTGCATATATTGTATGATGTTTTAGTAATTATTCATCTTCTTCTATGTTAACTAAGCAACACATTATCTATTAGTTAGAGTTATGGGTGTGTCTTACATTAAATGAGTTAAATGATTTAAGGAAAATAGGATCCATAAGAAGAGCAAAAGTAGCTAGTATGTTTGTGAGCATGTTTTTTGAGTGATGGGTTTGTGTTAGTGAACATTCATCAAATTTAATGACCTTTTTACGTAAGTTAAGATAATGTTATAGGTTCTTAACTTTTCAAGCATATTAATCATTTACTTTGTGTATGACTAGTTGAAAATTACCATGAACTATTAGCCTTTTCATTCCTAGTTGAATTGCTATGAGTAAACCTTAATTAAGACCCTTATATTTAGCTACGTTGTTTGTGCATGGAAAATTAAATTTATAAGTATACTAGATAAGATTCATACCTTTATAGTAAAGAACACAAATTACACTAGATTGTTGAGCTATATGAGCACCATAAAAGTAAAAGTGTAAATCAAAATCCTCATGTGTCACCATTATGATTAGGAAAGAGATGATTTTATTCTCACCTAATTCCTCATGGGGAGGTTAAATGGTTGTAGTGGATGGTTCTAATAATGGGCCTAACCTAAGGATATCTACTATGGCTTAGCCCTTTATGAAGTGTTGAGAAATGTAGGATAAGTCAAACTCAGTGAGGAGTGTTTTCCATTTTTCCATACAATTGTTATCATATAGGTTGAAAGCAATAAAGCATAAGATGTTGTCATGACATATAACATGAACATTTTTTTCCCATTAGGTAATCTCTCCATTTTCAAAGGGTAAGGACAAGGCCTAGGAAAGATTTTCTCATATCCATATATTGCATTTCATAGTTTGAAAAAGAATGAGAGATGTAATCGATAGGTAGATCTATGTCATATTTACATCATTAGCAAAGTATGGTTGCAATGGAGTGATTGGATTTGGAGAGGTAAAGATTAAAAAGCAATCAAATTAAGGGGGATGAAGAATAAAAGGTTGATAAAAGCATATTTGATCACATCAAAGGCTTTTGGTACTTTCATTCCTAATTGGAAGTGGTTGATTTTTTAAGTAGGTTAGATAAGGTATGAAATTTGTTCATAAGGTTACATATGAAACAATGAATTCATTAGAGATAACCTTGAAGGATGTACATATATATAAGACACTTAGGTGGTGGAAGGTCCAAGATTACTTTACTTTGTTAGGGTCTACCATGATACTATTAGTTGAAACACGTAATTTTAACATCTTTCATATTTCTACACTGAAAATGCACTTTTTAGAATTTATATGAAGCTTATACTAGTTGCATCAGGCTAACACTATGTATAAATCAATGGGATGATTGGCTATAATGATAAATTTAACTATTAGATCATTTACATAATCGTTAATAGTTTTGAACATCATATCACTAAATATAAATTTCATGGCTCATTGATATGTTGCACTAGAGTTCTTGAGCCTGAATGACATATTTATGTAGCAAACTATTCCCCATGGCATCATAAAAGTTATAAAACATTGATGCTTAGGATTAATTTTTATTTGTTTGTAACCTGAAAAATCATTCATGAAGAAAAGTAAAGCATAGCCTATCATTATGTTTATGAGTTCATCAATTTTGGGCCATGGAAATTCATCTCTTAATGTTACTATTAGCACATTTTGGCCATTGAATGGAACAAGCTTACATGATGATGTTAGTCAAGGGAAACGAGTGGGTTATACCTAGAACATGCCTTTTCCCAAAGGAATTAGCTAAGAGGATTACTTACACTAAAGTAGCTTATCTTTTGATGTATGGATATCTTCCATTAAAATCTCAGTTAAAAGGTTTGGAAATTTGCTATATCTCAGCATTTTGCTTTACTAGAAGGATTACTAAGTTCTATACAAGGAATGCTTCATGATGCTCATTCCATGGATATGCTAATAAGCACAATCAGTGACCTACATATCATCCAGATGCCAACCTAGCATTGAGGGGCCAAGATATTTATAATTCAAAGGAAATGAAGGATAAGCAAATTTTCTACATTTTAGGAAAGATTCCAATAATTACTATAGTTAGTTTTTTAAGGACTAAATGGTGAACACATGTGTTGCCTTCAACTAACCTTTCTTCTACAAAGAATTTCCTTTATATGTTAGATTTACTTGGAAATTTATCATATAAATTTGATCCTAGGTTGGCAAGAGTATTAGATGTACTTTTAATTTTACATGCAAAGACATGAAAAGCCAAAATTAAAACTAAAAAAAGATAATTAAATTATCTTTAATCAAGTTTGAACTTAAGCCCTGCCATTCATGTAAGTCCATGGTCAACAACTCCTTGATTCTGCTTGTTGTGGATTCCATCGATGCTGATGCTATTGAGGTTGACAACATCGGCATGATCTCCATCCTCATCAATAACAACCATCCAACCACTATTGATTTTGATGCCAATGTGGCTTCTGATGTTGTTACATCTGCTGCAATAGTAGCATCGTTCTCTTTTGCAATGATGGCCTCACAATTATTCTTCTAACAAAGCAGATCTATGGTGGAGAACGGCTCATGGATTTCATTCACCATAGGCATTTTGAATCCTACTGTGCTACTAAAACCTGTAGTAAAGAGCTTAATGTTTTCTTCTAGATTCTTTGGATTCTAGAAGAAGAAGAAAAAGAGTTGAGAGAAGGATTGTGATAAAGAATCCATGGCATCCACAATGCCAACATGGTAGTCAAATTTCGATGTGCTTCCATCATGGCTACTTTTGAAGTCATGTTTCATGACCACGAAGTGCAAGCGCAAGAGTTTCCTAGCATTCAACAGCAATGGAAAGGGTTTCAAGATCATCATGCACATCAAAGTCACCAACAAGATGTGTATAGCTTTGGCATGCTGCTGATTAACATGAACTAGGAGGAATTTGATTGTTGCACGTTTCATCTAAATTGATTCTGAAGTCCAAGGCAAAAGAAAATACTGTGGATCCATGATTTTCTTGCAAAGGTGGCACATTTCTCATGTAGAGGGATTATTTTCACTTTGGTGAGTCTACACATAAATCAGTAACTGAAGTTGTAGCATTTGTGTGGATGCCTGGAAGTTATTCTCTGGACATGACCTTATGAAACTTCATGCTCTAGAGATTATTTTTTTTATTGATAATGTAATCGTTAATATAATCAGTTTAGCTCTATGCATTAAAAAAACCTATTATTTAGGGACAAGGGAACACTTGGCCATCATAGCTTGTAATTCATATGGTTGTTATAACTTCCCTAGTAATGGTTGTAACTTCCCTTAGTGGTTGCAACTAAATTTTAATTTCCCATAATGTTTTGACCACCAAACAAGACACTTTTCAACTATAGCATTTCTGTCTATGGTAGTTACAAATAACTATCATAATGTTTATAACCATCCTTAACTTCTCATGATGTATGTAACCACCCAAAAGCCACTGTAAAAAGGGTTTCATGGGTGGATTTTGAGGGGAAAAGGAGGAATATTGAAAAAAAAACATTAAAAGAATTCTTGTAAGATGGCTCACTAAAGACATCAATTTAGCTACTTTGTTTTAATCTTGTGAGTTCATTTCTTCCCATTCTATTTAGTTGCTTAGCTAATGGTTTAGATAGTATTGTGCTTACCATTAAATTTTGAGATTTATCCTAGGTTGCTTTTATAGCTCTATTTTTGCATAATATTATACTTCTATTAAGATTTTCCATAGAAGAGCTTATGTTGTTGAAAAGCCTCAAGAGAAATTTAATAGTATTTTCTTAATGAAATTGTCTATTTTGAGCATAGAGAATCTAGGAAAATCTTTGGTATTTTGATGAGACTCAAATAGCTTCTCTATTTTGACAGTGAATTGCCTTGGAATTTTTAATCAAGNGACTCAAAAAGCTTCTCTATTTTGACAGTGAATTGCCTTGGAATTTTTAATCAAGNGTCTTAATGAAATTGTCTATTTTAAGCATAGAGAATCTAGGAAAATCTTTGGTATTTTGATGAGACTCAAAAAGCTTCTCTATTTTGACAGTGAATTGCCTTGGAATTTTTAATCAAGGAATTGTTAACTCTTTTTGAAAACTCTATTGAATGCAATCTGTGACATCTATTAACTAGTCGAAATAGAGACTCATACTTTATCATTTATGTAATGATTTTTGGTAGTATAATAAGATTGTCTTTATGAAATTGCTTGATGAGCTCAAAAAGTTTGAACAATTCATAGTTATTTAATTAGGAATAGCTTTAATGTGACGTGTTTACTCGTATCAATTTCTATTGCTTAAATATTTGAGATTTCAAAAAAATCTACTTTCTTTTCTTTCTCTTTCTAAGTCCATTGAATTCCACTCTATTTCTAGTTTTCTTGTGGAACTCTCTTTAGGGAAAATTTGGAGTAAAGGGCAGAATTTTGCTTAGTGGCATACTATAAGGACCATATAGACTAAGTGATTGAACAAAATTAGAATCTCCAACAACTCATAATATTTGGCAAAGTTAACCGAAACTCTTTTATGATAGTCAATTATAGTTTAATACACAACCTAATCATTTCAACATTCACAACAGTAAACACATACTCACATCTAGCACGTTTCATAACTACTAAGTTTATTTGGAGGTATCTAGGCCTTGGTGTTGCCAAAGTCTAGCAAGCACCTAAACCTTGTTTGAAGAACACCTTTGATCCCATGACTTCCCAGGGTCACGAGACCTAGAGGCACATCCACTAGTGGTTACATCCCAAACGATTGCCAATCGTTACCTTGTTGAGGTTGTAAAAATTAATGTATATTCTACTGGTTTCATTTTTTTGGAACAACTACCATGTTGGATAGCTAGTCTAAATAGTCTACAAGGTGTATCAAGCCTGCCTTGTATAGTCTAGTAATATCTTTCTTAATGGCTAAGGGAGAGTCAAGTTTTATTTTCCTAGATTTTTATATGATTGATTTGAAATCCTTATCAAGAATAATGTTATGTTATATAAATGATGAGTCTAAGCCTGACATATCATTGTATCCCTAGGCAAAGGTGATAAAATTTTTCTACATTGAGGAATTAAAATTTGTAGTTTTAAGAATTAAATGGTTAAATTTCACTAGGTTTAATAATTTAAATAATAAAAATTATTATTTTTGAAAATGTATAGAGTTAGTTTAGAGACCTAGGAAAAATCTTGGGTGGACTGGAGTTTGAAATGGCTCAACTTCGAGACTTTGTTTAGGAATTTTGGTTTAGTTTTCAACAAGTGATGTAGGAAATGACTATGTGCTATGTGGGTAATGTGATGACATTCATGGTGTCATCTTACATTGTGTCACATCGTGTGTTGCATTATCCATAGTGGTAAGGAGGGATTTTCTTGGGTATGATAGTGCATAAGGTAGGCGGTAGTGGCAATAGGTAGATTAGCGATGGCAAGAGGCAGATCGGTGACACAAGATTAGCTATATTAGGTAGGGGACATGTGAGGTAGGAGTGACCACACATGGTAGCTAGAGACTAACAGTGGTAGTGTAAGGCCATCCATTCATCAAGGCATGCAAAGCCAATTTTGTGTGTGTGTGTGTGTGTGTGTGTGTGTGTGTGTGTGTGTGTGTGTGTGTGTGTGTGTGTGTGTGTGTGTGTGTGTGTGTGTGTGTGTGTGTGTGTGTGTGTGTGTGTGTGTGTGTGTGTGTGTGTGTGTGTGTGTGTGTGTGTGTGTGTGTGTGTGTGTGTGTGTGTGTGTGTGTGTGTGTGTGTGTGTGTGTGTGTGTGTGTGTGTGTGTGTGTGTGTGTGTGTGTGTGTGTGTGTGTGTGTGTGTGTGTTTGTTTTTAATGCAAGAAGAAGGGGGATGGTGTGTTGCCCTAGTGCATGGTCAATATGGCCAACACTAGTCTAAGGTGGATGCAAGGTGTGTTTTGACTCTTTTTTATATATTTAAAATTTAAAATTTTTAATGTTTTACATATGTATATTATATATTTATTTATTTATTTATTTATTATAGTAAACTTATTTCTAACATTGGCATCAATGTCACCTACATGGACCAAAGGAGAAAAATGGCAAAGTGGATAGTACATACAAGGAAATAACTAAGTGTTAGGTGGGTGACACTGAGTCATGCATCACATTTTCTACCATTACTTAATCATTCCATGGCCAAAAGCTTAAAATGAGACTTGAAATAAAGCTTTTACCTTTTTGGGGATGGGGATAAGTGCTTAGGCTTATTTTGATCTCAATACTAGCATAGGATGTTATAAATGTATGATGCATGAGACTTGGTTTAAGATGATGTTATCATAAATATGGAACCTACATTCCTTAGGCTCAATTTTTATGTCTTGCATCGTTGATTTACTTAACCTTATCAAATTTCATGTATCGTTACGTTCTAAGGACTAGGATGCGAATTAAGCAATTAACTTACCATGTTGATGAGTATTGAGTGTTTTCAGATTTAATTTTATATTTGATACCTTAGAATGTTGATACTAACCTTTGATTTAATGTTTTAATATGCAAGGATGATGTTAGATCAAGATTATTTCTTATTAATCCTATGTACTTTCTAGTTTATGATACAAGTTCCACCATTACAAATAAGTCAAGAAGGATTAGAGTGGTCCTTATTATTGATGATTACTTATTTTACCCTATCCAAATGTGACCCAGGTCTAGTGTAGTAGAGTTTCTAAAGTTTTGCATGGATAATTTTCATGTGTTTCTATGAACATTACTCTCATTGAGAATGATATATCATGCTCTAGAGGAGATAAGCCCAAGCATTAGCTCTCAATTTCTAAGCTACATGATCTAGGAGATCATTGATATCAACATAATTATCGATGAAAATGGTAGGATCCAAGAGATCAAATAGAAAGAGATAGACTATTTATGAAGGGACCACTATTACAAGAGGTTCTAGGTAAATAGCATAATGTTTCTGAACCCACATCATGTGGAGACCTTGTTTAGTCCTACAAGGATCCACATTATGGTGTGTAGATATGTTGATTATGTTCAAATTCTTCTAAGTTTGGACCATTATTCATGATTAGGAATAGTTGCTAATGATACATTTTTTTGTTTGATTCAAGGTTTAATGACTCTAATAAGAAATACTTCTATTTGGAGACATTAGAAAGGATGCTTTGAGAGATTGTTCCTAAAGATAACTAGCACTCATTGATGTTTAATCAATTCCCAAAGAAGGTAAATTGAGCCAAGGATCATCATTGATATAATGCTCTTCAAAAGGCTGGATTGATTCATGTGCTCCATGAGAAACATGATTTTAACCTAGACAATGAGTGGCCTAAGGATTCTATGATCCTATTATGTCCAAAAGGAACTTCAAAAAATGTATGCTTAGTTGTTTACTTTGTTATAGCTAAAATTCTATATGATGTTTCATGTTAGTTTGCCAATGTTGTAGATGCTATTTATGATGCCATTTATGTTAATGTTAGTTTTTGTATTTTTTTTTAATATTTTTTTTTATTTTTTTATTTTTTTTTTTGTATTCTTGTCTCTCTCTATCTCTTTTTTTTTTTCTTATGTGTTTGATTTTTTATTTGATAGATAAAATTAAGACCCCTAAGATGGTCTATATATATTTGTGGAATGTGAGGAAGATATTGCTATAGGTAAATGTCCATAATACTTCATCCAATCATAAGTGGTTGGTGAGCAAGTAGGGAAGGAAGTGCCTCCACATCTTTATGCAACTAGGATTGGTTCCTCTATTTACATTGAGATCACCTAACATTTCACCAATGGATATGATTACTGTTGTGAAATATTACTCTAGCCAAAAATTTTTGTTCAAGTTCTAGGTTCAAGAAAAGAGGTGATATTGCAATAGAGCTATGATTTGGTGCAATACTTGTTTGACTTTTTTTATGGAGGTTTCCCTATTAAGGACAATGGCATGTTATCCGTAACATAAAGTAAACATATTAGTGACTAGATGCAATATGTTGGCAAGGACTAAAACATCCTACATTACAAGAACTAAGATTTGATCAAGGCCTATCACCTATTCATAGAGAGGGTGTTTGAAAAAAGGATTAGATTAAGAAGGATCATCTCTCCTCAACAACTAATGATGATCTATAACATCATGATAAGAGATGTTATGTATGAATGGGTAAGCAACTTGCATGAGAAGATGGCTAAGAAGTTTGACAAAATTAGTTTAATTGATGAAAGAGCCTTCAACAACTCTATGAAATTTAGGATTTATTATGGTATGCTGTAGTGTTTTGCAGAGTTTCTTACTTGTAGCGACTGCTAAGAGGGAAAAGTACTCAATGAGGAGGACTTTCCATAACCATTGTACTAGCACATTACCAACATCCTAATGACTCTTTTGTCTACCATGGGAGGGTCATTAGATGTAGCATTCTCAGTATATGAGCATGTAGTTGAGTCCTCAATTCTAGATAATGTGAAATTATCCATGAAACATTCTATTTATGATAACCTAATGTAAGACATGAAAGTCATCAAGGAATGTACTATGAGCACATAGGATATGAGGCAAGCCTCCAAGAAGATGCATGTAGATGTCATTGAAGTGATTAATAGCTATGATTTTGAGAAAGAAAGATTGAGTACAAAGGCTACTATGTGGTAGAGAAGCTAGGTAAGAAAAAGTTATTATTTAACATATTTTGAAATTTTTTTTATCTATAAGCTTTATTTTGTTGTGGATATTTTCATGGTTTTTAATTAATTTTGATATCAATGTTTGTTTTATTGTTGACAACCTTTATAAAGGCATGAAAGAGGATGGAGGAGGAGGCTTTAGCAAAAGCAAAAGTTGAAAGGAAAGCTAGGGATGAAGAAGAAAGAAGAATAAGAGAAGAAGTAGAGGCTAGAGAAAAAGAGCAATAGTTGAAACCATAAGGAAAGTAGAGGAGGAGGAGATAGCAAGAAAATTGCTATAGGAATAGATTAATTTGAACTTGGAAGATGATACATGTGAGATTAAAACCTAATGTAAGAACAAAATGGCTATGTGAGAAAGTTATTTAAGGGTTAACAGATTATCATGTGATGATGTAGGCCATGAGCTAGATGATATGGATGTGGATTTACTTTTTTCTTCTACTCAAGTTCCTAGCTTTTGGCTCCTTAAGAAGAAGACTATTTCAAATGAGGCTCAAAGAAAGTGTCTTGTAGGAAAACCAGTGGAAGAAGATCAGGTGTCTTTTGATGAGTTAGTCATATTTAGCTTTAATTTTTATTTTATTATGTTTTATATTTTATTTATATTCATACATACATACATATATTTGTGTGTATGTACAGAATTAAGAAAAATGTTTGGGGAAGACATAAATGAGTGGATAAGAGGAATGATTGATAGCTTCACAAAGAAATAAATGATCATAATTGATAATAATAAGTTTGTTAAAATTTATTGATAGTTTAGATGATACTACTTGGTTAATCCATTAGTAAGATAATTGGGATGAATGAGTGCTACATCCATCTAGATTTTGGTTAACCTTGGAAAGGTATCTATCATGGATCCAAATTTCCATGTCCCAGCATCTAATGATTCAAAGGTTTAGAAGAGGATGGATGCTTTAGTGGGGTATGGGGTTGAGATCACCTCTCTTGATGTAAAGCATGTGAATGCTAGTATGGACCTAACAATAGAGCTATTAGCTAACAAGAAGAAGAACAAGAAGATAGCTTCACAAATGACATGACAACAAGAGGAAGTAGAAAACCTAAAAGTAGATTTGCATGGAAGCATAGTGATACACCACAGCCCTATAAATTCTTATTATTGGTAATTATGTGATTCTTGTGATTTCTTGGTAGTTTTCCATATTTTCTAATAGTGTAAGTTGTTAACCATGAAGAGCTTGAACACTAAATTGAAGAAAAACTACACTACATAGGAGTACTGGAGATGTTAGCAAAAGATGAATAAGCTATTTTATGAGAAGAAAACCCTACTTCTTACAAAATAGCTTAAGATGGAGAGGACTATTATGAGGGTTAGAGACTCATTGTTAGAGAAAATGTGGATTAGTCATATGTTACAAACTTTCAGGAAGTATGTAATAGTGTAACAAAAGGAAAAAGAAACGTAGGTATCAAGTTCTATACGGGAAGATGAGAGTAGTAGAGTTGAGAGGGAGACTAGTATGATTATTTCCATCTTACTAGATGATGAGTGGCGAGGTACCCCTACACTCAACCATACGAATACGAGCGTGTACGCGTGATCCGGTCGAACTCCGCAGACTAAATGCCTTAATGCCACAAGAAACACTTGGGGTTAATCGTTCGTTATCTTCCCAGGCTTGCTTGTAAGTGTCACGGTGTATGGTTAAGCAAGTCTGAGGTATGTGATTTTTTTGGTATTTTCAGGTTTATCGCCTAAGCTATGGGAGAAAGGGTTGAGAAACTAACTAACTCTAACTAATGTCCTAAGTCTAAATTAACTAGCGTCAGCATCCATTCCCACTTACCAGACACACCCTGAACTATGCAACTGTGGCTTACCAAACGCTAATCGTTACTGGGATCACCACACGTAACGCAAGTGCTCGAAGTGGTCGTACTGAGGCACCTATTTAGCCTAAGTGTGATAAGCAGCCGATTCCTTGGCTAGCCGTACACACCCGTGGATGCTCGTAGCCAAGTCGTACTTATCACACGTTCTAGCCTAGCGATGAGTAGCCGATTCCTTGACTAGCCGTACACATTGGACTACCACTGGGATTACCAAGCGCAGATCCTGGAATACGCTACTTGGTTACCAAGCAGTCACAATGCTCGTAGTCAAGTCGTACTCACGCGTTGCGACGAGCAGCCGATTCCTTGATTAGCCGTACACATCCGTAGATGCTCGTAATCAAGTCATACTTGTACGCACTAGGAAAGCAGTAAATAAATAACAATAAATAAAACCATGTACTGCAAGGTTTATCCAATCAAGTTCGTCTTTATTGCCGTACACAACTTGGGTTCAGGTTACAAGCTGCTCGAATAAAGAGCCGTTCACTCTAGGACTCCTACTGCGGGCACATGGGAAAAATTCTAACTCTGGAGTGATCAATCTGCCAGAGCTTTGCTACTTCTAGCCAGGATTGAGAAATAAGGGGAGTGTCGTCTCTTATTTATAGATATGGCAGTAGACCGCGATATCGTGGCGGCCGTGATATCGCGGCACTGTGCATGTCGCGTCTCATCATACCCCCATGACTGAATGAAAACTCATCCTCGAGTTCCTTACAATAATATCAGGTAGGTATGGGATTATTGAGGGAAATGGAACTAATGGGATGACATGTGAACGGGTCTTTATTACAAGACTTGACAAGAATTGGTGTTCATGACAACAATGGTGAACACCTTATTACAATGACATCAAGCCACATTTGGCAGCTGAGAGAAAAGAGGAGAGAGGATAGAAGAGAAGAAGAGAGAAGAGTCTTGTTGCTGCCAACGCCTAGATTGCGCCTTCCGTTGTCCATCCGTAAGTGCATTATCGATCCTGCTTCTTGCATGGTTGCTTCAATGATGCTCCATTCCAAGTGTTTGCTCCAGATCCATTCTGTTATTGTATGATTGTCATCTGCACACACAACACAATCATATATTAGCAAGGGTAATTGAATCATTAAGTAAAGCATACCTTGCTTCGGTTTAGGTTCCTTGGCTAGGTTGTGGTATGGTGGATATGGATCTGTGAAAATGTAGATGATGATTACCGAAGGTATAGGGGTTAGGAAGAAAAACGAAAAAATTTGGGGCTTAGGAGAAAAATTGAAAAAGCAGGCCCCATACCCCATGACTAATCGCGAACCTCCAGTAGCGTTAGAATGGAGAAAGAAAAGGAGTAAGAAAGATAGGTAAAAAGGGACAACTATGGCATCGGTGAAGGGGATGTCATGATGGAAATGAACAAAAATGTTAATTAATTGCAAAAATGTTAAAGAAAAGAAGTTAACTAATGTTTCAAATAGAAATGTCAGTGGGTCCTCCCCAAAGCAGGCTCATGCCCTTAATGCCCTGACAATCCCACATTCAAAGAGTCCGTAGGCTCTGGGAATGTCCTTTGGAACAAGAGTTAAAGTCTCAACCATAAGAATTTACCAAAAAGAAAACAATGCATCAACCAAAATAAACACTAATGATACAACCGATAATGAGGTGAACAATGGAGAGAAGGATGGGACAAACAGAAGTGGAATGGAATCCCAAGAACAAGGTGGTGTACAGCCCCTTGTGTGTTTTATGATTAATGTGACTTGGCGAATCTCATTCCAACTCGGGCTCAAACCAACCACTTCCAGTGACTTCGCATCAATGCATTTGGTTAGACCATCCACTTGGAGAACAAGGATGCATCTTCAAAGAGCCACCACCATTCCGACGAAACAATGGCGAGAATGGGAAGCGAGAAGGGCCTTAGTTAGAGGGAACACTTTGGGTCCATAACCAGTGCTTGCAGCCCAAATTTTATTTCTTCTAAGGGGTGTGCTTTGAATTCTCACTTTTTTTTTTTTTTTTTTTTTGGATTTTTGTGTTTTGTGTTTTTATGCGTGGGGACCACACCATGCAAAGACTTCTTTATTTTTATTATCTCAACTTCTGAAGAATGGGTAACATCGGAACAGTAAGAAAACTCAAGAAGAAAACAACCAAGCACCCAAGTGAATGACCAACACAAGAGCACCAAGTTCCCTTGAAGTCACACCCTTTGCAATCCTTGAGTCCTTCCTTAGTTTGAGAAATGCCCAGTCACCGGTTCGTTAAAGTTCTTATTGGAAGGGAACTGTACATTTCCAAGCCAAGGGAAACCATAGACTTTGACGGACGGATGGACGAAGTGATCTCATTGCCTACCATATCAAAAGAGACATACCTTAGTATCAACATTGTAACTTAAAGGTAAAAACCAAACATTAGCAATTAATGGAAAATAGTTCATCCCATCGATCTGAACACTTATTGGGTGACGAACTTACAAGGTTGATAACACACACACACACAAACCAGAAAAGTATAACAATGGTGTAAAACAAAAACATCAAAAGTTAAAGAAAGTTGTTAAACAAAAATTAGAAAAGTTAAAGAAATTTGTAAAACAAAAACTTAAAAGAACTGAGGGCCCCATATAGTTAGCATAGGTGGCCATCTCCCCCATGACTGAGTTGTAAGGGAGAGATCCGAAGTAATGAGCGTTTGTTTGAATTTCGTAGAAGTGCCCAACTTCTCCCAATTGATGATTTTAAGTTAAGGGGTGGAAGTTGGCGACGCTCACGTTCCAGTGTGTCTATGCCACGGTTGTTGGCATGAGTTTCCTCAGTTCGTTCCATGCATATTTGTTTGCCCTTATGAGAAGCTGTCAACCACGGGGTGTCTACTACTTCTTGTGTGGTTACTACATACAGGCATCTTTGTTGCAGAGTTTCTTAGGCACACCTATCACATGGAGACATTTCCTCCATGTCATCACCCAATGAATCACTGTATGTGATGCATGGAACTATCCTCTTCTCTATCTTTCCACATATGTTAATTTTGGGGATTTCCGAGGAAAGATCGCGGATCCTAAGGCATGCGTCTACTGTGCTTAGCCATGCTCTTCCCATTATAATTGGGAAGTCCCCTTCGTTGTTGTTAACATCGATCACTAGAAAATCCACTGGGTAGGACCAACCACACACAGTGGTAATAACATCCTCCACCAATCCTAAGGGAATGATGATAGACTGGTCCGCCAACTCTAGTAGGATATTGCTCTTCTTAAGTTGTGGCAAGTTCCAGGAGTGATACATTTTTTGTGAGATTAAGTTGACTCTAGAACCTGAGTCGAGAAGAGCACGATGTGGTGCATTTTCTGCGATCTGCAAATAAATAAAGAGACTCCCAGGGTCAGTTAGTTTCCTGGGAAGGTGGCCTACCTTGATCTAGTCAATTACGGTATGTGTTAGCATAACCGTATGCGTTACACTCCTTTGGACTGAAGGGTGCTCCGAAGTGTTAGATGATGGAGGCATGTACATGGCCTCAACTGCCTGTTGATGCGAGAGTTTGTCCGGGCTTTTAGTTCTGAAAAAAAGATCTCTTCTTTGTACAGTTGTCGCCAAAACTAGTAGCCGGTTGGATATTTACAGCTCTCGCAGCGTGACGTTGCTGCGGATGAGGAGAAAGTTTACCTTGCATTGTTGGAGCAGGAGGTGCTATGGGAACTACTTGAGGAAGAGGTCCGGGTGTAGTTAGAGGATGGATGGAATGTGAGATGTCTCCTGGAGGAGAAGGAGTCCTCCTGAAGTACTCTCGAGCTTGGTAGTGACGGTTGGGGGTAGCGTGACCCATAGAGTCACCTGGAGAAACTGGCTGCTACACATAATATCCATAAGGATCGGGCTACCGGTAAGGGTATTGATGCTTTGGCAATGGCATCCCCCATGACTGTGGGTATTGCCACTGCTGATGTTGTCCAATGGGCAGTGGAGGCGTTCCACTTGGATAATATGTTAAGGATTGGTAGAACTGCCCTGGATTACCTTGTGGGTAAGGTAACCTTAAGGGTGTTTGCCATTGATTAAGTCTTGGATTTAATGCATACACCCCAGACTCCTATAGATGTGAGATAATTGGAAAACATCCCTTAGGATAGTCATAGTAGCAGACATCACATCCACCATCATTGTCTGAATCAGAGTTTACAGCCACATCGGGGTTAGTGATTTTTCCCTTACCCTTGTTATGTGCAGGGCTTAAATCTCTCCACTTTTTCTTTCCTTTGTCACTACTTTGCTTAACCTTAGACTCTTTTACAATTTTCAAGACTGTTTCTATTCGTGAGTCTAAGAAATCCCACATTTGGTCTACCTTAGCCGATACCTCGGTTGTTAACTTTTGGATCGGCACGGTTTTTCAGTTCACCAACTCTTCGAGTGGTGACTCATCCTCCTCATCACAGAATTTCACTCCCTTCTTGTGAAGGGAGGGATCATGGTTGTATTCTTCTGCACTTTCTCTCTTCCGTAGCTCACCCTCTTCTTGTGCTACTTATTCCAACAAGCTTTCAACTTCATGGGCTCTAAGTTGCGAGAGTCTCACTTGGGTGTAAGTCCCAAGAGTTCTTCTCGTTTCATTTCTTAGCCTATCCACGATGTGGCGAAGTTGATCCCGCTGAGTGTACCCATGGCCCAGGCAACGTTGTAGCAGTGTATAGTAACGGGCCATGGTAGCATCCAAGGGTTCATAAGCACCTTGTTTCCAGCCTTGGATCTTCTTACGCAAGTTGGACACTCTGGAGTACGTTTGATATTTGTTGTTGAACAATTCAAGCATCGTACTCCACCTCCTGATGGTTTCCAGTTCTAAAGACCGGTACTAGCTTTCTGCTTCTTTGGTGAGGGTCCTTGGGAACAAGGTAAGCTTCTGCCACCCACTGTCAATGTTCTGCAAGGCACAGGCATCGTGGAATGCCTGCAAATGATTTTGCGGATCAACATTGTATCCCACTTCAAATCGTGGGATATTGTTCATGTCTAATTGCTTGATCTGACTATCCTTTAAATGCCTTGTGGGAATCCTAACTGCCTCTGTTATGTCAAGCATACTTCGAGTTGCGAGTAGGGGTTCATCATGATCATCTTTTTCATGACGTCTATGGTGTCTACGTGGTGGTTCCCTACTTTCCCTACATCCTTACCCTTGTCCTAACTCCTCTCGACCTTCTTGTCGAGGCATTTCATTTTCCCTTTTACTTTTACTCTCTTCGTTATGCTCACAATGGTTGTGCCCAGATGTGGAAGGAGAGTGTGAATGGTGAGATGAAGGAGAAGAGGAAGGGGATCCATCACCATGGCGATGTTTCTTACCTTCTCTTTGGCTACTTCGGCCCCAATCGTTGTAACGATCCAAATGTCTGTCATTAGTGTGAGTAGTTGTTCCTGTCGTGAACAGTTGGTGCTCATGGGGATCAAGGCCTGTAGCATGTACAGTTGATCGAAGGCCCTGATGCTATACCTCTTCACCAGAGTGAGGAGGAGGAACATCATTTTCTAAGAAATACATTGTGATGGGTTCCTCGTCTCCTATTTCACTAATGATGTGGGGAACCTTGCCCTTCAATAGTGAATGTTGGCTCTCCTGCCTTGCGTCCCGAATACGTTGGGCATTTGTGGGACGATAATCCCTTATGTCATAATCATCCAAAACGTATTCCACAAACAATTCTTGCATGCCAGTCTGTGCTAAGGCACGGAAAAGCATGTTAGGGGCAGATCTATCTGGGGGTAACACGATGTTCCCTTGTAGATCTCTCCATCGCAGTTGTTCATCTTGATGGAAAATAAAAGTAAAGTCAAGGACATACTCATCAGGATGAGTATATATGACCTTAGATTGTTTAGGACCTGGCTGATCTAAGTTATGCGTCTGATGCTGACCTTCTCCTGTGTTGTCCTTAGGTGAGTTGATTTCATGAGAAGAAGCCATCCTAATGGTGTGCTGCTTACTGTTAGTTATGTTCTTAATTAACTAATTAACCCTAAGGTTCGTTTAGGCTCACAATGATGTGAGTGATATCCCTTATGTTCAATTGGCGCAAAAACACTTAATCCCCGGCAATGGCGCCAATGATGAGTGGCGAGGTACCCCTACACTCAACCATACGAATACGAGCGTGTACACACGATCCGGTCGAACTCCGCAGACTAAATGCCTTAACGCCACAAGAAACACTTGGGGTTAATCGTTCGTTTTCTTCCCAGGCTTGCTTGTAAGTGTCACGGTGTATGGTTACGCAAGTCTGAGGTATGTGATTTTTTTGGTATTTTCAGGTTTATCGCCTAAGCTATTGGAGAAAGGGTTGAGAAACTAACTAACTCTAACTAATGTCCTAAGTCTAAATTAACTAGCGTCAGCATCCATTTCCACTTACCGGACACACCCTAAACTATGCAACTGTGGCTTACCAAATGCTAATCATTACTGGGATCACCACATGTAACGCAAGTGCTCGAAGTGGTCATACTGAGGCACCTATTTAGCTTAAGTGTGATAAGTAGCCGATTCCTTAGCTAGCCGTACACACCCGTGGGTGCTCATAACTAAGTCGTACTTATCACACGTTCTAGCCTAACGATGAGTATCCGATTCCTCAACTAGCCGTACACATTGGACTAATACTGGGATTACCAAGTGTAGATCTTGGAATACACTACTGGGTTACCAAGTAGCCAATGCTCGTAGTTAAGTCGTACTCACGCNTCTAACTTTGGAGTGATCAATCTGCCAGAGCTTTGCTACTTCTAGCCAGGATTGGGAAATAAGGGGAGTGCCGCCTCTTATTTATAGATATGGCGGCGGACCGCGATATCGCGACGGTTGTGATATCGCGTACGCGATATCGTGGCACTGTGCATGTCGCGTCTCATCACTAGAGGTACCAGATATGAAGCTAGATAACTTGGAATTCATATTCTCATGCTGGAGAAAATCACCCAAAAGCTCATAGATGAATATATGTATGAGGTAACAATAGTAGGAGGAAAGGAGGGTGAAGTAGATCTGAGTAGTGCACCAATGGGTAAAAAAAAAAATATTTTGACTTTGGTTCATCTTAATATTTTTATGTTAATTTTTCAATATATGTATATTTATAGTTTTATTATTTTGTTAATTATTTTCATGTATTTTTAATAATTTTATATTTTTGTCTTTACTATTTTTTATAGGCCTAGATGAATCAAGTGGTTTTGGCAATGGGGCCAAGGATGGTTTGGGCATAGATGGCTAGGAGCGAGATCTAGAAGATAGTATTAGATTGAGATTTTGATCATGTTATGTTGGGATTTTATGTTTTTATTTTTTGGATGGGATGCTATGTATTTTTGTTAGTGATGACATGTATGTATGATGGACATTGGCTGTGTTATAGGGACTATTATTGTTTATGGATTTTTTGTTTTAAATGTTTATGATTTTTAGTTTTCTATTTTCATATTTTATATTTTTTTTATTTTATTTTTTTTGGATTCTCTAAATTTTAGATATTTATGTTTTACAATTTTTTCTAGCACAAAATTCAAATGAATGACTATTGAAATGAAAGATCTGTGTGATCAAAAGAAAGACTAAGAGATAAAAATAAAACATAAATAACAACTAAGCTAGAAAAGTGATAAATATTGCAAAATAATAAAACAAAGCAACAAAATAGCACTGATAGCTAGAAAATGCATGAAAATAAGTACAAGATAAATAAAGAGTAGATAAAAGAAAATGTGATTGCCATAGTGGCTACACTTTCATAGCCTAGAACCTAGTAATATTTTTCATATTTTTAGCAAATTAAAGGATGTCTAATTCTTTGAATCATAGGTCTATGAATTCATACATATTAAATAATCAAGGTAGGCTAGTATTAGACTCATCAGTTTCTTGTGTTGATGAAGTTTTTTCTATCTATGTAGGTTGGGATCCTAGCCTAGTTTCTTCTAAGGCATTGATACAAGTGATAGTGGCTACTTCAAGATTTGCACATATGACTACTTCTCTATCTCTACAGGAAAATGTATCTCTTAGTGCATGGTGAAGAAATAACATAATGACAAGCTAATCATGACCTACTTGGGATATCATTAATGCCAGATAAATCTCTAATAACGACAAAAATAGTTTTGGACTTGATAGAACTTCCTATTAAGAAATCTACTCTAGTCCTACTAAAAAAATCAAAGAGAACTTGTAGTTAGAGTACGTGACCTATTTATAAATGCAAAGAGAACTTGTAGTTAGAGTACGTGACCTATTTATTAATGAATACCCATGAGATGATGTTGGTTCCAACTCCATCATCTACATGCACCAAGTGTAGTGACATGGTTTTTCTAATCTATATCATGATGTAGATGGTTAGCTAGCATATGGCACCCATTGCAGGATGGATTTTAATGTTTCCCCCTTGAACTTCAAATAGTTAGCTTTATACTATGGAGCATTAAGCATTGATAAAGTTTCTTGGGCATGAAACTAAATATTGGTTATAATTGTGATGGATTTAGGAAGTTCTTCAAATGCAAAATAATGCTACTTGGAAGTTCAGATAAGATCAAAGAAAGAAAGGTTCATTTACTTTAATTTCATTGCTACTACAATTTAAGGTAAGGCTTTGATCCTAGGGATTGTTTCCTTGAAGGCAGGAAATTGAGGAATTGTATTTAAGATAAGAGTAGTTAATGTTATGGTAGAAGAAGGAGGAGTCACACTAGATGTAGCCTAGAAGAAGACTTTTTTTCCTTTCCTTTGTCATTCGCCACTACTTTTTTTGAGCCCAGGTTAGGATCTTGATCAAGGTATAAAAACTAAAGGTGGTTCTTGTGACTTAGATGGAGAAAAAATCCTAGATGGATGAGGAACAAAATAAGATAAAATTAAGGGATAATTAATAGGCCTAGATGATGTTTACAAAGGTATCCAATTCCTTAGAGAAGATGGAGGATAGTTGACATGAGGTTTAACTACATAGGAGCTTCATTGTAATGGGGTGTCATGTCAATGACAAACGAAGCTCTACAAATAATTAGGGATGAGGATGTAGTAAAATTATCTAAAGAAATTTTGATAAAAAAAGGCCTTTTAATTTTTGCAAATGGGTATATGATTAATAATTACTCTAAGGGGAACCCATTTAAATAATGAAGGAGGTTTTGGTATGATTACCTTTGGATTCCATGCAAAAACCAAAGATTCTCCTTGAATGGGTGTTTAAAGGAACTTGAAAGTTCTACATGTTTTGGTTATAAGGCTGCATTGGAGTATTGAAAATGATTTTTCCTTTCTTCACTAATGCCTAAACATCATCTTTGAAAGTGTTATAGTTATCGATATCATGTCCTATAGCCTCATGGTAATAACAAAACTTATTAGGATATACCACTTTCAGAGAAGTAGATATTCCTCCACTCCATGGGAAGGATCAATGGCCAAAGTTTATACCCTTCTAAATTAGGTCCTTATATATTTTGAGACTTTTTTTGGGGTAATATGCTCCTCCTTTAGCATAATTGTTATGCAACTTTATGTAGGTAATAGGAAATGTATGGTACTTTAACTTATCCTTAGGTGGTCTCTTTGTTGGCCTCCATTTGACAGATTTTTCCTAGCACCATTGGGCTTCAAATTCATGCTCTTATTCCCATTTATCCTAAATTCTAGAAGGCTTTCTCCATTCTTATTTCTTTAATTACTTTGTTATGGAAGTTAACCCATTTGAAATCATTATGTTGGATTGCCACCTAGTCGATGTATTTTGGTAAAGTAATGGCATCATAGAGACTAAGTGTAAATTCCATTCCAAAATGTCATGAAAAAAATCAAATATTTATAACATTCAATATTAAGCATAAAGAAAATAACAAGGAAAATACAAGAGAAAAATGAAAATAATGCTTTATTGATACAAAATACTATATGCAAGTCATGCTTTAAGAACTTCTTGGAATTATCTTCCTTTGATATCTATCCCTTGGAGGGAATCCAACTACCACCACAATTAGGCATGTAACATCCAAAAGGAATGGTCAATCACCCTCATGTCCCACTTCACCAAGGTCCTAGTACTTACCTTTACTAATCCATAATTCCATGCTAATGCAACCTCTAATCCCTAGGTATAAATACCTTAGGTCAAACATCCAAATATCATCTCAAGAAACATGTTCAGTATGACAACATGCACTTTCATGTCTTAGTTACAACCTTACCTTTTAGGTCTCATTTTAACAATTATAAAATTTGTGATGAAGAGACACCATATTTGTTATAGAATGGCTCCATTTGGAAATGGATATGTAACAATCTATCCCCCTTAGCTTTCATTCAACCTTGAATGAATTCATATTAATGATGTTTCTTCCAAATCTAGTGCTTTCTTCATGCTCCTATATTTTAATGTTTTGCTTTCTCCTTTTGACTTAAGGTTGAAAATTTTAGTCTATAAATGAGATATAAGTAAGAAAATATGTAAGGGATTAAATTTTATCATGTTAACACTTTCCTCATTCTCTAAGGTAATGACAAGGGATAATTTCAAGGCCTACCAACCACCAAAGTATATTATGTGCATCTTATATGTTGATGAACCACCATTTTATGTTGGCCCTGACGTTGGGTATGCAACATCGAAGCCATGATGTCATGTACACGATGTTGAGGCCTTGGTTCAACGTCGCATGTCTGATGTCGAGGTATATTCCACAAGTTTATAAATACCATGCCTGGGCTTCTATTTTTAGTTAATTTTTAGTCATTCTTAGTTAGAGTAGCAAAGCTCTTGTAGTTTATTTTCCTCAAAGTTAGAATATTTTCTAAGTGCCCACAGAAGGAGTCTAAAGTGTGTACGGTTCTTTGTTCAAGCATTGATGTACCTGAGCACAGCAATGTGATGGGAATAAAACAAATTCTTTTGATAATCCTTGTAGCACTAAGAATAGCTTACTATTTCCTTTAATGCATTTTACTTTCTTGCTCTTTATTTTAATGCATTTGAATTAAGAAATTTTTCAACAGTTAATGAACGCAAGCACAACCACTTTGAGCATTCATATACTACTTGCTAACCCAGCAACACTTAACGTTTGGTAGCCCAGCAGTGCTATATGTGTCTAGGATGTGTCTAGGAAAGTGGGATGATTACTGGTGTTAGGCTAGCAAGGTAATAGATATTAGTTTTCAATCTACTCTACTCCTATTCTTGTTGTAGGCAATCACATCCATAAAATATAAAACAACAAAAAATCATATACCTCAATTACACTTAAACCATACCCTTGAGCCTGACAAGTGTAGTTGGGAAGACAACGAATGTTCTCAATGTTGTTTCACTTCCTAGAGAAACTAATGTATGAGATAACTATAGGTCCATGGAATTCAACCAAATCGTGTGTAATGCCTTAGTGATTTGTATGGTTGGGCATAGGGGTACCTCACTGCTCATCATTAGCACCATTGCTAGGGACCATTTTGTTGTTTTGTGTGCTATCTAAGACCCAATGAAAAGTATTTAAATTATTGGAATGAATTTGAAAGTCATATCTTATTTCACAATTACTACAAAAAATTCGTAGAGTATGCTATGATTTTTATTTCGCTAACCAAAAATGTCTTCTTCTCACATGAGCTCTTCTCTACCCAAGGCTGATAATATTCATTCAACAAAGCCTTAATAGTACCAAATCATATATACTCACCTTGATGAGTATGTGCCAAACTTCACCTTCATCCTACACTAGGATGAATAGCTATAGTGGCATGACATGGAGGGTAACATTGCATTGTTGCCCAATCATGCTACTCTTGTAATGCTCTATCAAATGCTTGCACGATGTGGTCTTCAAGACCATCATGGGGAGTATAATGTGGAAGATGTCAACATTAAGGATTATCATCCCATTAAAGCACAACGCATGTGGGATCGGTAGCTAGAACAATTGATGAGTGGTGAGGTACCCCTACACTCAACCATACAAAATGAGCGTCGCCCGCGCGATCCGGTCAAACTCCACAGATGGACTAGTTGTGGCACCTAGATAGTTAGCCTTAGGTCATAGTTCGTTGTCTTCCCACCTAGACTAGTATTGCATATGTCACGTATGGTTTAGTCTAGATGAGGTGTATGATGTGTCCTAATCTATGCTACTCCTGAAGGCAGTGGAAAATAATATTAACTAAGCTAAGTTAAGAGGAAAAGGGTAAGAAAATGTAATCTAGCCTAAGTGTGACAAGCAACTGATTCCTTGATCAATCGTACACATCTTGGACTTCGTGCACGACTACCAAGCATAGATCCTAAGTACGCCACTAGGATTACCAAGCACAGATCCCAATTATGCCACTAGGTTACCAAGCGTAGATCCTAGCTACACCACTGGGCTACCAAGTAGTCACACTTAAATGCTTGTAACCAAGTCGTACTCGTTCTACTTCTAGGAGTTTAAGGGTGAGAGACTAATCGCGATGAGTAACCGATTCCTTAACTTGCCGTACACATCCGTAGATGCTCGTAATCAAGTCGTACTCACACAGCGCTATGAAAGCAATAAATAACATTAAATAAATAACAATTAAATAAACTAAGTGAATGCTGCAATAATGAAGTAATCTTGATCTTTATTGCCGATCATGTGCATGTCCAAGTACGGCACACTCGAATAAAGACATCGTACAATCACATTCACCACACTGCGGGCAGACACGGGAAAATTCTAACTCTGGAGGGATCAAACTGCCAGAGCTTCGCTACTCTAAAACTAGGATTCCGAACAAGGGAGAGCCACATATTATTTATAGATATGGCAGTGGACTGCAATATCGCATACGCGATATCGTAGGGAAGATGCAATATCGCAGGGGGATGCGATATCGCGGTGGACGCGATATCGCGTACGCGATATCGTAGCCTATGCAAATCACGTCTCATCATACCCCCACGACTAAATAAAAACTCATCCTTGAGTTACAAGGAGAACAAGCTTCATTGATTACACAGTGGATAGGTATGGGATTATTAACTGGAAAAAGAAATGTACTAATGTCGTAGTGTGGAAAGACACAACACAGAGAGAAAATACTACAACTACAAAGATGTGGAACTCATGTAGTTCCTGGTGGTGGTGGCTCCTCCATGGTGATTTCCCTTTGTCATGTGCTCCAAGCTTTGAAGGTTGACGATGCTGAAGAATAGCCTAGAGCTTCTCCTCTTCGGTCCAAGGGTCTTGTGTCATCCATGCTGATGCTTCGATGTTTGATGGAGTCGGCACTTCCCACAGATAGGGTAGTTGCGGAAACATCTGATTACCCTTGACATACCATGCCGCGAACACCCGTTGCTCCTCTTCATAGGCTCTGGCTTTGTCTTTGTATTTGTGAAGCTCAGTTAGCCATTGAGCCAAGTCGGTTGCCACATCTTTCTGTCCTTGGTAGCTTTCTTTCACCACCGCGAGTTCAGAGTTTGAGACATCTAGTTTCTCAGCCAACTTCTTTTGCTCTACAAATTCTACTTCATATTTGATATGGGTGGAAGCTACCTACTGCTCGAGCTCTGACCTCAGGCGTCCTACTATTAACATGGCCAGGTTGGCATATCAAAGGTTTGCCAACTCCGTGTATTCAGTCAAGTCTTGGATCTATAGGTCCCGGTTCTTAATTTTCGCTTCATAGGCGAAGGCGTAAGTGTCCAATATGGCCCCCCAATCAGTGTGCTGGGCACTGATGTTGTTGATTTGAGCCTTGGCCATATGGATCTCCTTCTCCAAGATTTTTTTGTACATCCCCACCTGATCACGAAAATGCTCCTTCAACTTCTCGTGTCATTTAGCCTTATTCTACCACGCGCTAATCTCGATGGCTAATTTTTGTCGAATAGCGCGTACCTCCTCCATTGAGAGGGTTCGATTTTCTTTGGCTAAATAGCTTACATCTCTGTTGACCCGAATGAACTGTTCTCACAATTGATGAAAGTGTTCATCGAGAACATTTTTTTGTTTCTCCACAGAAGTCAACCGAAGATTATCTACAACCAACTACTTGTTCTCTTCTTGTAAGGCCCTGAGTGCCTTAAGATGCACGTGAGTTTGCGCTTGAGCTGTGGAGGCATCCCAAGTGGTCGTCTCCTTTTCTTCTGCCACCTTCTTATTTTCTGAAATTAGTTTTGTTAGTTGCTCAATTCTAAAATTTTCTAGCTGGTCTGCTGGAACAAATTGCAAAGGATCCCGTTGTGCTGCTTGTAAGGCTACGAGCTACTCTTGTAATCTTTGCACTTCAACTTCAACACGCTCTACCCTTACTTCAGATAGGACCAGCTTCCCCTTTGTAGAAATGAGGTCTAATTGAATTGCTGTTACATCCTGGGGGATGTCAAACAGGGACGTTAAAACTTGTCCTGTTTGAAGCAATCTGTCCAATGCATCCTCATGTTCCACAGGAGTCATTAAGGTTCCGGCAATAGTTTGAGCATCCCGTGCTCCTGAAAGATCTACCGATGGTACAACAGGCACATTAAAGG
>MNCI01006184.1:219193-259276 GCA_015680685.1 Gnetum montanum
GGTCATGTGCGTGTCCAAGTACGACACACTCGAATAAAGACACCGTACAATTACATTCACCACACTACGAGCAGACACGGGAAAAAATCTAACTCTGGAGGGATCAAACTGCTAGAGCTTCGCTACTCTAAAAATGGGATTCCGAACAAGGGAGAGCTGCATCTTATTTATACATATGGTGGTAGACTGCGATATCGTGTATGCGATATCACGGGGGGATGCGATATCGCGGCGGACATGATATCGCGGGGGGATGCGATATCGCGGCGGACGCAATATCACATACGCAATATCGCAGCCTATGTGAATCGTGTCTCATCAACAATGTTATGAGTTTTTGAAGGGAAAAGGCCTTAACAATCCTCCATTCCTATTGTGCCAATAAGCTAGTTGAGAACCCTTCTTTGGGGGTTTTCCATTTAATGACGCTTCTCTCTTTGACTTCAATGATGGAGGTCAAAACTAGAATCTGCACTCCACAATTCACAATCTTGATTTTGGTATCAAGGGATCCAATAACAAAGAAAGATCTAGATAGGCAAGCCAAGACAGGGATGCAGACAAGAAGCAAGATCGTGCTGATGATCGCAATAGTGAAAGAGATAGTAGTAGGCACCGTGATGGTGCTATTTCTCCTTCCTCTTCCCCTTCATCATCATCTTCTTCTTCTAGCTCTGATTGTGACCACAGAATGTGAGATCATGATGGAGGTGACTAAAATGAATGAAATGATCAACAAGACCATGATAATCAAAGGGACCGTCGAGACAGGCAAGAACAAGGATATAGATGTTCAAGAGAGGCACATCACCATGAACAAAGGGGTAGTAGATGGCATCATAGTCATCATGATCAAGGCCTTGATGAGCATCTATTTGCTACCTAAAGTATGTTTAACATCACAGAGGTAGTCAGAATTTCAACAAGATATGTGAAGGATAGCCAGATCAAATAGTTAGACATGAACCAGATTTCTCAATTTGAAGGAGGATATAACTTTGATCCATAGAATCATCTTCAAGCTTTCCATGATGCATGTGCCTTGCAAAACATAGAGAACAAGTGGTAGAAATTGAAGTTATTCCCAAGGACACTCATCAAAGAAGCAGAGAATTGGTATCGATCCTTAGAATTAAAATCTATTAGATGATGGAGTACCATGCTTGAGTTATTCATTGATAAGTATCAAACATACTTCAGGGTGTCCAACTTAAGGAAGCAAGTTCAAGGGTGTAAACAAGGAACACATGAACCCTTGGATGTTGCCATTGGCCAACACTCTAACTTGATGTACAAATGCCCTGGTCATGGTTATTCTCAATTGGCTCAACTTCACCACATTGTAGATGGGCTTCGTAATGAAACAAGGAAAACCCTTGGTATCTATGCCTAAGGGCAATTGTTAGAACTAATTGACCATCAAGTACAAAGGTTAATAGAGTAGGTTACCAAAGAGAAGGGTGAGCTAAGAAAAAGAAAAAGTGTAGAGGAGTATAACTGCGATCCTTCCATCCACAAGATGGAGGTTTGATGCTACGACAGTGAGGACAAATCCATATTTGATGAGGGGATGCATAAAAAAGCCTTGTCACTTCAACAATTCCAATTTGAACTTATGACCAAGGTTGATTAGTTAAGGAACTCCATGGATAGCAAATTTCAAGTTGTCCTCAAACTTGATGAAGAGTCCAAAGAATAAGGTAGTGACCATGAGCATAGGAGGTGAAAGAAAGCTGAATGTGCATATTACAAAGGTAAGGGCAAATTTGCTACAATCGAAGACGTTGCAAATACTGAATCAGATGATGATCATGAATGTAATGTCTGCTGGTATGAACATCCTAAGGGATGTTGCCTCATTATGTCACATCTATAGGATTTTGGGATGTATGCCTAACATCCATGACTTACACAAAGGCAAACATCTAGAAAATTACCTTACCCTTGAGGTAATCTCAGGCAGTTCTACCAGTAACAACCATATTATCCAAGTAGAGCTCCACCACAATTGTATGAACAGTATCAACAATGGCAACAACCACAATCATGGACACTTGCACCACCAAGGAAATAGTACCCTTACCAACAACCTGATCCATATAGTTATCATGTTCAGCAACCCATGTCTCCACATGACTCTTCTAGTTATGTTTCTAATATTCAGTCTTACTACCACCCTTCTGACTATTACCAAGCTCATTCACCACATGAAAGAAGGGATGTCACCTTCTATCCTTATCCTCCTCTTGTCCCTACACACACTCCTCCTCTAGTTGCACAGCTACCACAAATCCTCCTATGTAGGGTGAACTGCCTGCTCAACTGCAACAACACACTGCTACAAGGATTGTTAATTTGTAATCCAATCATCAATTGGAAGGGTCAAATGCCTGATCAAAGAAAAAACCTTTCTTTCAACTCTGTAGTCCACCTAAGCATTCACCTACACCCATAGTTAACAACCCTACTCTTGCTTTTTCCTCCATATCAAATTTCTTTAGGCCTCCTTCAAACCAAAATCTACCAAGGATCCATACCATAATGCTTACTCACATTGCATCTAACTAGATCCATGTAGGAAACCTTCCTAGGAAATTAGCCAATCCTAGAAGTCCTCTAATTTATTTGGAGATTGCTAGGAATGAACCATGTAAGGATCTTCTCGATTCAGGTTCTGGTGTTAATTTGATTTCTCATGAGATGTACACTGCCTAGAACCTGCCTCCTCTCAAGAAGAGCAACATCAGATTGGAATTAGTAGAAGACATTGTGACCACTATCTGTGGGTGATCTTATCCTACTGATTTCTTGGTAATCAAAGTGGAGAACTGCAAACGAGACTTTCCAATCATTATGGGAAGGGCATGGCTAAGCACCTTAGATGTAAGAATGGGTATCAGAGATATCTTTCCATAAAAATCTCTAAAGAAAATTCATTTGGAAAGATCAAGAAGAATAGAGTTCCATGCATTGCATATAGCAATAGTGGGTGCAATTGTGTGCAGAAACTTTGGGCCATAAAGCAAGCATCTATCTCTGCATGCAAGCAATGTGTGCCAAAAGTCAAAATTCAAAGGTTTATATACACAGTAGCCACAAAATAAGAGGGCACCTACTAGCTAACTACTGATTTAGAAAGCAACAAACTTTGCATGGAACTAGCTAAGAGCCTGACATGTGAGTATCTCATGAGCATGGATGAACTCAAGTAGGTTCATCACCAACTCTTTGAAGATACAAATGATGCTGGGCACTAGGGAGAGTTGGAAATTTCTAATAAATTTAAACAAGAGCCCCTTGAACTAAAAAAGGTACTAGGTGGAATGAAATATGAATTTTTGAAAAATAAGAAGTCAATTATAATCAATGCAAGACTTGCTCCAAAACAAAAAGAGATGTTGTTGAAGGTAGTTAAAAGATGGTCAGTAGCTTTTTCTTGGTCATATCCTAAACTCATAGGGATTGATCCTAGGATATCCCAGCATCACATTTACACTAACCCAACCATGATGCCAAAATGACAACCACAGAGGCAGTTGAACCCAAAATTGAAGCAAATTGTCAAAAAGGAAATTGAGCAACTCCTCAAGGTAGGGTTCATTTATCCCATTGCGAATAGTGAGTGGGTTAGCCCACTCATAATTGTGCCAAAGAAAGGTGGCAAGTGTCGATTCTACATTGATTTTAGGCTACTGAATATGGCAACATTCAAGGATCATTTTCCATTACCATATGTTGACTAGGTGTTAGACACAATATCAGGGCATTGCTACTACAACTTCGTAGATGGTTATAGTGGTTATACCCAAATTCAAATTGCACTAGAGGACTAAGTAAAAACAACGATCACAAGCCCCTAGGGGACTTTTACATATTGTAAGATGTCATTTGGTCTATGTAATGCTCCTACCACATTTCAATGCCTAGTCCTGAGAATCTTTCAATAACAGATTGGTAGTGGTGTAGAAGTCTTCATGGATGACTTCTCCACCTATGAAGCTACATTTGAGCAAGCCCTAGACTGCCTTGAGCAAGTGCTAAAATGATATGTTGAAACTAACTTGTGGCTCAATTGGCAAAAAAGTCATCTCATGGTCCAGGAGGCCATCGTACTAGGGCACAAAATCTTGCAAGCAGGAATTGAGGTGGACCTTAAAAAAATAAGGGTCATCCAAGGAATAACCTACTAGTCAAAAATAATTAAAGATGTTTGATCATTCCTTTGACACACTAGCTACTATCGGTGATTCACAGAGAATTTCTCTAAGATTGCAAAGCCATTGGTGGAGCTAACAAAGAAAGATGCTCTTTATGTCTGGACCCCAGAATGTGAAAAAGTGTTCCAAAAACTAAAAGAAAAGCTTGTGGAAACTCCAGTTCTACAAGCACCTAACTAGTCTAGACCATTTCATATTATGATAGATGCATCAAATTATGCTTTGGAAGTAGTGCTGACATAGTTAGATGATAAGAAATGGCCATACTACATCCACTACATCAGTCGAAGCATTGTGGATGCACAACTAAACTACACCACCATAGAGAAAGAATTGATGGCTGTGGTGTTTGCTCTAGAAAAGTTCAAGCATGATGTGCTTGGATACAAAGTGTTTATGCACACAGAGCACAGTGTCATATCCTTTCTAATGAACAAGCCAATAGTGAGCCCCCATGTCATATGGTGGCTGGTGATCTTGCATGAGTTTGATCTTACAATGGTAGATTGGAAGGACACGAAGAATGTGGTCACTGATCACTTGTCTCAATTGCAATGGGATGAAAAAGAGGACAAAATCCCATTATCTGACATGTTTCCTAATGAACTCCTCTTTGCTAGGGTTGTAACCGAAAAAATGCCCAATGAGCCAAAATGGTACAAGAACATTCTCGCCTATCTTCTCACTCAAGAGATGCCACAAGGGTTGGACCACCAGAAGAAATAGCAGTTTCTTCACTAGATAAAGCACTTCATGAAAATTAATAGACACCTCTACAAGGTGTGTGCCGATGGCCTAGATCATTGGTGTGTGCCGATGGCCTAGATCATTGGTGTGTCCCTGTTGTTGATCAACTATGCATTCTCCAAGATGCTCATGAAGGTCCTTGTGGAGGACACTATGTTAGGAGATGCACGGCCATTAAAATCCTAATGGTAGGATAATATTGGCCAATACTCTTCAAGGATGCTCATCATTACATCTGCTCTTGTGAATGATGCCAACAAGATGGTGGAATGACCACTTGAATGGAGGGACCTCAACAATGGATTCAACTATTAGAACTATTTGACATCTGGGGCATTGACTTCATGGGTCCCATCATGCCCATGTGAAATGGAAAGGCATACATCATAGTTACTATTGACTATTATATGAAATGGGCAAAAGCAGTAGTCATCATCAACTATACATCTTCTACTGCTACTTAGTTTGTAAAAAAAATGTTGTGAATAGGTTTGGTATGCCACATGCATTAATTTCCAACAATGAAACTCATTTTATAGGCATACTTTTTCGGAAGCTCATGCAATGCTTGGGGTTCAAACATAAACTCACAACACCCTACCACCCCCAAGCTAACAGTCAAGATGAGGTTACTAATAGGGAAATCACAAGGATACTAACAAGAACTATTAGCAAGTATAGGAAGGACTAGAGCACAAAACTAAATGATTCCCTTTGGGCTTACTGCTCAACTTGAAAACTTCCTATAGGCTACTCTCCCTACAAGCTTGTGTATGGAAAACTACCAACATTTCCTATTCAATTTGAACTTCATACACTTTCAACAGCTTGTGACCTTGACCTTGACTTAAGTCTAGTCCAAAAAGAAAGACTAATGAATCTCAACTTGCTAGATGAAAATCGATTAGTAGCCTTATCATCTAATGAGTTACACAAGGTCTATAACAAAAAGCGTCATGACTTGAAAATTAGAAAAGTCAAATGTCAACCAAGAGACAAAGTTCTTTATTAGAACCCCACACACGTACCTCAACTAACTAAGTTCCAAATGTTGTGGGAAGGACCTTACATCATTTATGAAACTTTTCCTTCAAGGGCCATGATGATATATAAACCTAAGAGCCCAAACAAGAAATAGCTGGTAACATCCAACAAATTAAACATTTTCATGAGCATACACTAGCTAACACAATAAGCACCTCATCAAATGGACAACCATGCTCCATATTTCGGATCTCCTCCTCATTTCAACTTAGTTGTGGGGGAGATGGCCAACCATGCTAATCATTTAGGTGACTCTTTAGTTTTTCAAATTTTTTTTATTTTATACATTTTTTTTGTTTTACAACTTTTTGTTTTACACTTTCTTTATTTTACATCTTTTTTTTTTATGTTATTAATATTTTCTAATTTTTGTTTTACACCATCGTTCATACATTTGATATTTCTTGAATATTTTACACTTTCTTTTATATTTTCTTTTTTTTATTTGATGTGATTTTCTAAATTTTTGTTAATAAGTGCCAAGTACAATGATAATGTGTTACTTGATGGTGGCATGTATTATTTTATTTTAGTGTTGGTGTCTGGTTTCTGGCTTTAAATTTTGTTATGGATAATTAGGACATGATTTCTTTTCATATAACAAGCAATAAGTCCATAACATCTACCCATCCACACACTCTATGGTTTTCCTTATTTTGGAAATGTGTAGTCCCTTTTTCATTAATAAAACATTAATAAATTTATGACTTTGTTAATTTCCAAAATTGGGAAGGATTTAAAGGTTTGAACAGGGTGTGGCTTTAAGAGGATTCGATATCCTTTGCGCTTTTCTATTTGCCTAGGTGCATGTGTGTTTTTATGAATTTCTTACCGTTCCATACTAATCAATAAAGAAAGTTGAACAAGTCCTTGCATGGTGTGGTTCTCATCAAAAACAAAAAAAAAACAATGATGAGAATTCAAAGCACACCCCTTCGACAAAAAAAAATGCATACATCCTCACATGGTGTGGTTCTCATCAAATTAAAAGAAAAAAAAAGAAGAAAAGAGATGAGGATTCAAAGCACACCCCTTGGACAAAATAAATACATGTGTCTTTGCATGGTATGGCTCTCATTTCAAAAAAAAAGCCAATAATGGAAATTCAAAGCACATCCCTTAGACAAAATAAACAGGGTACAAGCACTAGTTATGAAACTAGTCTCCTCTAACCAAGGCCCTTCCTCACTTCCTACTTCTTCTCTAATTTGGAATGGTGGTTGTTCTGTGGGAGCACTCTTGTGTCTTAGGGGATGGATTGGTCTTAGAATATTGATGTGAAGTCATTGAAACTATTTGGTTTTGGTCTAGACTAACGATGGATTCTATCAAGTCATGTAACCACAAAATCCAAAAGGGACTTCATGTGACCATAATTAGGAACTCCATTCCACTCTCTCTCTCATCCATCTATGTTTTCATGTCTCACCTCATTGCTGGTTTCATATTTTGGTTCAATGTCCTGGTTTGATGTGTTGGGATTCCTAGTTAGTTTCTTCCAGGTTTTTTTATACTTAACCTTCCATAACCATTAATCATCCATAGAGCCCACAAACTCTTTGGTTTGATGTTATGCAAAGGCATATAAGGCATGTGCCTGCTTTGGGGAGGATCCACTTACAGATCTTTTGGTTGGGTTAGTTAAGTGCTTTACCCTTAGACATTCTTACAATCAAATCTTTTTGTTTACCCTATCATTGACATCCAATCATGCACATCTTCACAATAGTTTTCAGTGAATTTCTCTTTTCATTGTCGTGAATTCTTACACCTTCTTCAAATATTTCCTTGTATTGAACTTTTTCAAATTTAATAGACCACTTAATTTAATTAACCCTATCTATCAGCCTTCCTACTAACACTACTCAAAGAACCAATCAACCACAATCACAACCTAGCCGACACGAGATAAGACATTTAACCACCATGTGTTACACATTGCATATTAATTCATGATTCTATTATGATTGCAGTGGGAAGCATGGACTAGAAGAGAGACTACCTTCACTAAGGATAACACAGCAATAAACACAATGACGACCGTTTGTAATTGAAGGATCTCTTCTCTCTCTCTCTCATTCTCCTACTGTCAAGAGTCATTGGATGTCAGTGATATCCAAGGTGTTCACTTTTCTTTTTATGAACACCCCATTTTGTAAAGATTGTAATGTCGTACACTTGGGCACTCAGAGTTTGTATGTCTATTTCATCTAAGTCAGTTTGTGTGAGAATCAATAACCCCATACCTACCCAATATCTGTTGTAAAAAAACTTGTTCCTCCTCTTCTTCACTCGAGGATGAGTTTTCATTCAGTTGTGGGGGTATGATAAACCACTATTTTATGCTAGCCCCGATATCGTGTATGTGACGTTAGGGTATATTCCCCAAGTCTATAAATACTATGCTTAGGCTCCTATTTTGAGTCAATTTTTAGTCATTCTTAGTCAAAGTAGCAAAGCTCTTATAGTTTATTTTTCTCAAAGTTAGAATATTTTCTAAGTACATGTAGAAGGAGTCTAAAGTGTGTATGGTTCTTTGTTCAAGCACTAATGTACTTGAGCACAGTAGTGTGATGGGAATAAAATGAACTCTTTTGACAATCCTTGCAACACTAAGAATAGCTTACTATTTCCTTTAATGCATTTTACTTTCTTACTCTTTATTTTAATGCATTTGAATTAAGGAATTCATTTCCAGCAATTAATGAATGCAAGCACAACCACTTCGAGCATTCATATAGTACTTGGTAACCTAGCAACACTTAACATTTGGTAGCCCAGCAGTGCTACATCTGTTCAGGATGTGTCCCAAAAAGTGTGGCAGTTACTTGTGTTAGGCTAGCTAGCTAGGCAATAGATATTAGTTTTCAATCTACTCTATCCTTATTCTTGTTGTAGATGATTACATCCATAAAATATAAAATGACAAAAATTCATATACCTTAATTAAACTTAAACCATACCCTTGAGCCTCACAAGTGTAGTTGGGAAGACATTGAATGTTCTCAACATCATTTCACTTCCTAGAGAAACTAGTGTATGAGATAACTATAGGTCCATGGAATTCAATCGGATCACGCATAACACCTTAGTGATTTGTATGGTTAGGCGTAGGGATACCTCGTTGCTCATCATATGTCTAGTTACCCAAGTGAAGGTAAGACAAATCCTTTTCCTCACTTATATTATCCAAAAATGTTTTACCTTCATAATTAAAATATAAATTAAATAATGAAAGAAAACAAGAAGATCATAAATAAAATTAAGGTTAAGAAACTCCTTGATCTTCATCAACCTCTAGGCTAATGGAAGTCTTTGTAGTTCTACCATAAGGATGTATGATCAAAGCATGTTTTTCGAATTGGATTCCTTTTTCAAAGGCTCTTTTACTCTTTCATATTTTAGGAATCAGTGAACACCACATCCCTCTTTCACATTAAAGTCTCCACAAAGGATGAATGATAATGGGTCAAGACTGGTAGAAGTTAGGAATAACTTGTACTTTAAACTTTTCTTGATTTGATTAACCATGTAAGATACTTAACCAAATATGACATCTAGGCATGTTGGATTAACAATCAAATGCATGTTGATAATACATACACATCTTCTAGATGATTGGATTTTAAGTACCAATGCTAAGGCTATGTGGATTCTCTAGAATCTCAATCGTTCTTTCTTTCCTGTAACTTAAAGTTTTGGATTTTTGAAAATCATGTCCTCTAATCTCCATTAGAACCTTTGTATTAACTTGAACTTGACTTCTTTGTAAAAGGTTGTGCACCCATCCATACTATGGTTTCTACAATTAGCTAATTAGTACAACTCATAGGAAGAACCATCACATGAACCTTTTTGCTTGTAGATGCCTTCATATCCTAACTTCCTCAAATTGGGTTAAAACTGGTATAGGAATTCTTATGGTAAGACTTCTTGTAGACATAAGATATCAACATTCAAATCTTGTGATTTGGAAAAAAAAAATGCATGGATATCGATATTCATGCCAATCCAAGGTTAAACTTGGACATAACGAATGTTATCTTTTATTGGCTAGGGACCTTGCAAGTACATTGTATGTTGAGACTTTCAATCTTGGATTTTCTACTAACTCATTCCTTGTCATAGGTATCATACATCTTGTCAAAACAAGATTATGATTATCCATGAGGGTTGATGTTTGCTATCAAATCTAATTACTAGTTAAACTAGTATACATCTTTGTTGTCATTCTAGTTTGCCAACTAATTCTCTCAACTACTCAATTTGTTGGGACGGTTCTAACATGGCTATGCTTCATAAACTCCTAATGACATTTCTACCCTCCTTAGGATACTAACTTCTACAATGTAACTAATGACCAACTAGGGGTTAGTAGCCTATGTCTAAGTATATGTAGCCTAATCACTTAATCTTAAGACCTAATATGATCAAAAGGGGTTAGATTTATTAGTCTCAACAATTAAATTGTTAGGCATGGGTAGTTAATATAGGTTATGATCTCCTAAGGCATGATTTAAGATATCACCTAATTATTAGCCATTTGAATGACCAATTTGAACCTTACCATTGGATTTAAAAAGCTTGAAAAATGTTAGGAATAACTATTCATATGTTAGAAGTAGACATTAAATGCTCAAGTTATGTTAAATCTAATTCTCTTAAGGCATGGTTTAAGTGTAAGAATTAAAACTAATTTTTGAAGTCTGTGATGGCTAATCTAATTATGCCAATGTATTTGAAGGATTGAAATTTATTCAAAACAACTCTTTGTTTATTTAAAAAAAAAAAGCTTCTAAGATTAAAAGTTATGGCTTCTAAATTTCAAAAGTTTATGCACAAATTTTGGAACTTCTCGAGAGGTCATCCATTCCAATACTACTCTAAGATGTGTATGATTAATTACAAAATTTTTATCTCATCCACTACCAACCCATCAATTTAATTGTTTAGTCAGCTTTGACCACATTGGAATATTTAAATTTTTCAGTTTCTTCCAAATTCGAAAATTGAAATTTTTTTCGTCAACTGATGGACTTTCCGAATGTTAATTGACAGACTATTTCCTGACATTGCGGACTCTATGAAGGTTCGAAACAACAATACATGTGGACTCCATGGAGGTTTGGAGTGATGGTGCTGACAGACTCTGGGAGTTCGGGGCAACTATCCTCTTAATACCCACGGACACCGCCAATATTGGGTAGAGTGATAGGGCGCAGGTGGTAGGCACCAGAAGCAGGAAAAAGGGCCATGCAGAACATGGAAATTGGAGCAGCGGGCTAGGCGTAAGTGCAAGGACACAACGAAAATAGTGGCAAAGTGCACTACAAGAATGGCGGTAGAGCGCAGTAAGTGCAAAACATGATTTTTGTTGCGTTGTTGGTGCCCATAGGGTGCAAATTAATGGCTTCACTGGCTATGATGATACCACTTGTATCATGGCCGGCCACAATGTGGCATGACATGGGCCACAACCCTAACCCTAACGGATTAGGATTTTTTTTTTATTTTTTTAAGAAAGCATAATTATAAATATAATTAATCAAGTTTATAATAACTTGGCAAGCTACTTAGGTGGCTCGGCATAAAAGGGTCAAGGCTTGGGCTGCATAAGCATGAGGTCCTAGGTTCTCAAATCCATTATCTAATTCTTAACTTTTTTAAAAAAATAAATTTTAACTTTTAACTTTATTTTCCTTTAATTAATTAATTGACATGCTTACTGATAAACATGATATCTTGAGAACCATGCATTCGATCGAGGTAAGATTGCTATTGTTGGAATCATCTTAGCCAATACTGCTCATTCAAAATGGTTTCAATATTCAAAAAATAATTTTGGTTTTCAATATTTTTAATGACTAAAATAGTCTATTTTACTGAATTCAACCTTAATAAGCTAATATATGGATGACATGAAGACTCCTGAACAACTTAAGTTCAATTCAAATCCATCCTCTAATTCCTAACTTTTTAAAAAAATAAATTTTAACTTTTAACTTTATTTTCCTTTAATTAATTAATTGACATGCTTACTGAGAAACATGATATCTCGAGAACCATGCATTCAATCGAGGTAAGATTGGTACTATTGGAATCATCTCGGCCAGTACTACTCAATCAAAATGGTTGCAAGATTCAAAAAATAATTTTAGTTTTCAATATTTTTAATGACTAAAATAGTCTATTTTACTGAATTCAGCCCTAATAAGTTAATGTATGGATGACATGAAGACTTCTGAACAACTTAAGTTCAATTCAGAATAATAAACTATATTTGGGATAATAGTTTAACCATAACCATAATCCTCTACAATTTTGGTGTATGTCTGGTGTAGGACTATCCTTACATCTTATGCATATATCTTGTCAAAGTTCTAAGGAGAATGTTGGCAAGGTAAAGCATTGCAACATTAGCCCCTAAGCTCTAAGTTCCCTTATGAACCCTTTAGTATTAACCCTTACTAGTTAAGTAGGGATGAGAAAATCTTATAACTAGACTAACTTTTTAAAATCACTAATATTTTGAACCTAGATGAAGATGTGTAATACCAAATTACAAACTTCAGGTGTTTAGAAAAATAAGTTCCAAGCAAGATAAAGTCCTAGAAGACTTAGGCTATGGCCACTAGCCTTATGGAGAAAACTTAAAATAAACTTAATTAATTAAAGTTCAAACAATACTATAAGATGGATAAGAGTTACCTAGACCAATGTACCCTTGCTTGACCCATGTTGTTGGCCTTTTGGCATGTCAAAACCTAAAGGAAAATGGAGAACATAGAATGTTTGTGGAATGGGATGATTTTTCAGGGCATGAATGAGAACTCAAGAAATGAGATCTACAAAGAGATGTCAAAGTAAAGACTACATGGACAAGATAAGAGCATGGACAATAATGGGTAAAAACAAAGGCTACAAGTCAAATGAAGATGCTTTGAGGATTGAGAAGAAGACAAAATGATAAGAAGAAGCCCCAAAAGACAAAGTGCAAAAATTAAGAAGATGTCTACTATTCTTAGGAGACATCTCCATTGTAGAAGAGAAGTCTCCATAGAGACGTTCCAGTTTCAAAGGAGACATCTTCCCAGAATTGAATTTGATTTCAAAGAAATGTTCCAATCTCAAAGGAGGCATCTACACTAGCTGTGAGATAGCCACTGCATGCATTCCGAGGTGTTTTTGGAAACTCCAAACCTATAAGAAGAGTTCAATCTCTTGGGTATTGTACAAACATTGTCAACATCAAAGCCATTATTGTCTATCTTATGCTATTGTACTTGTGTACTTGAATTATCACATCATTTGTTTGATTTGTTGTGATATTGTACTTCACTATACAAGGAATTTATAAATTGAGTTACACTATCTTCTTGTAATTTTTTTTCTTTTCTTGTTGCCCTATGGAGTTGATGTGCTTCTTGCAAGAAGGCATTTGTATTGAGCTTGTCGAGATCTTGCGGGATTAAGTGGTTTTTTAGCATCAAAACACTTTGGAGTGGAGCTCAATTTTGTAAGGATGTGGGATCCTTAAAACCACATTCTAAGCTTGTCAGGACCTTGCAGGGTTGAGTGGTTTCGCAACGACAAAACACTCTAAAGCAAAGCTCAAAGCTTGTATAAGGTGCGATACCCTTCAATCCACATTTTAGAAAAAAAAAAGTCTGAAGGTGTGCAAGGAATCTACCCTCTAAGTGTGAAGTACCCAAGTTGGGGAACCATGTAATTCTTGTGTTTTGTGTAACAAGTGTTGCTTGCAATTAGAGGAACTTATTCATCCCCTCCTTCTAAGTTCTCAGTCCTCAAATGTCTCATGCAGTTGTCATATCTTGCTAAAGCATAGTCGGATGCCTAGAATTCTGATCATGCATATCTATAAAAATTGTTAGAAAGATACCTTCTTGATTGACATGGTTCATCTTGAACATGATGAGCATCTAGTGGTGGTCCATGATTCTTGTGGCTCCATGAATCATCATCAAATTGTGGAGGGCCCTTGATTTTGATTATTCCTTGGGCTTTGATTTACTCCTATATCAAATGTGACATCCCACTCCTAGATGTCGTAGCAAATGTAAAATGTTCATAACATTTGACATTAAACATAAAGAAAATAAGAAGGAAAATGAAAAGAATGCTTTATTGATATAGAAATGGTGTATTTGGATTATTCTCTGAGGGTTCCTTGACATTATCTTCCTTGGGCATCTAACCCTTAGAGTCAATCTAGAATTACCACCATGGCTAGGCCTATAACCAACCAAAAGAGATGGTTAGTCATCTTCCTATTTCACTTCATCTAGCTCCTATTACTCACCTTTATTAACTTGACAACTCCATGCTGATACAACCTCTAATCTCTATGTATAAACAACTTAGGTCAAAGCCCCAAATATCATTTCAAAAGATATGTTTGTTATTATAACATGTTTTTTTGGGTCTTATTACAATAATTAGAATGTTTTTTATGAAGAAACACCATTTTATTATGGAATAAATCCATTTGGGAATGGGTACATGATACTAATAGGTCTAGGATAAAATAGCTTACCTTTAATATAATTGTTAACTACTCCCTCAAAAATGTCTAATAGCTTATCATTAGGCAATGACTGAGTAAACTTCATTGTGGCTAAAGTTCATCAAGAGATAAACCTAGAGATAGATTTAATAGGAGTCTACTTAATGGCTAAGAATTTCTATAATGTTTCATTCCTACTAATATTGTATCTAAACCTCTCCACAAAGGCTATGAAGAATTGCTTCAAGGAAGTAACAAATCCTTGAGGAAAGGGCTTTATACCATTCCAACACTTTACCTATCAATGAGTCTGAAAAATCCTTAGGATGATATGAGGATAGTTAGCTAACAACATGCATTCATTGTGAAATATAATGACATGATTTTTGGGATTAAATTTCTCATTGTACTTAGTGAAGTTAGGTAAAGAGATCTCTTTGAAAAGTTGAGCAATTAGGATTTGTGAGCTAATTAGATCAAAAAGAAGATGGATAATGAATATGGCAAGACTTCCTCCATGAAATATTGTGGCTTTTTACATTTGATCCTCATTAGCTTGTAACCTAGATGATAGATTGGAGCAAGAGCATTAGTTCAAATGAGACACTAGGGATAGATGGCATGGGTGGGCTACCCAATATGGGATTGTGAATAAGAAAAGCTAGCTATGAAGGTGCAATTCTAGATATGAAAATACATTGCTAAACTTTATATTAAGGTAAATGGTGAGAGCATGAAAGAAATGATAATGAAGCCTATCATTGTTAAACAAGTGGGGCATAGCATGATGATTGGAACATGTTCAACAATGAATTGGGATTTTGATTTTATGCATGAGGTGGTGGATTAATAGTGATTATGCTTGGAAAAAAGCTATACATTGGTGAAAAAGTTACCACATGTGGACCTATAGTAACTAGAGCAATGGAAGTGGAAGTGACAGGGCCAATAGGCTAAGGAATATGTATGGAATATAAATTGGTAGAATTGATGAGATTGATGTACTATAGGATGGAGCTTTATGGTTATGTGGTGACTTGATGAAAAAGTTGTGTAAGTAGTGAAGTACAAGGATTCTTGTCATCATCATTGTCATGAATGCTAATGCAACCACCCTCATTGTGCTGGTCTTGAAGCTGATAATTTCTATTGAAATTGATATGGGAACCTCCCATTAGAAAATCTAGCATGTTCTACCTTTATTGGATTTTAGCATTGTTTAGTACCTAAATTTTATTCTTGATGACCAAATAGTTTGCTAAAATTTTTCTCTTAAACTAATCTAACTCAATAGGATGGTTTGAATTGGGTAGAAAAGTTTTCAAGCCATTGTCAGCTTCATACCTAGTAATCCTTCACAACTCATTTTCAAAGAATGTAATGTTGAGCTCTTATTTAGCACATGCAATTTTATAATCATGCCTAGTCAAGGGTCCCACAAATGCTTGTGTGTTCTTCATCTCCATTAATTTATAAATCTTGGAGCTCTAAGAGGAATTAGATCCTTGGCCAAACATGATATGAAAGAATGTTCCCTACATACACTTGGGATAAAGGATCAAGTACAAATGGAAAAGAGAAAAAGATTAAGTAAAAATTATGAGATTATGTAGAAATAAGAATGCTACACTCAATCTATGGGCTTCTAGGCAAAAAAGGTTCAAGACACTTGAAAACCTATTGGCCATTCTTCTAGCATCAAAAATGTTCTTTTATAAATTTGCAAGAACACCTTCATGAATCACACATCTAGGTGTATGATCCATGACTATAAATGGTATTTGAAACAATGTAAACCTTGATATATTAACAATTATTGAATGAAGAAGCATAAACCTCTAATCAAATATTGACTTAGCCTACCATTTAACATAGGATAGATAGGAGTATAGTAGAATGATGATGAACTTAATGCTAAAATCGATGAAATATGGGTATTGTATGATAAATTCTAAGTAATGAAAGAAATAAAAAGCATAAAAATAATAAGAAAAAGGAAAAATCAATATGTAGAAAGAGGTTTAATCTCTCTTCCTAGTGAACAAGAATGCTTGATTAAATAAATGGCATGGGTTTGTCTCCTGAGGGCTAAGTGCTAAAATGTGTGAGGTACAAATTATGGAGTAAAACTACCAATAGAAAATTAGTTTATGAGAAAATTCAAGGATTTAAGACTAAAATTTGGCCTTTTGAGGATGTAGATATGGATGAAGGGTTTGGCAATGCTATTTAGAGTTGTTTCAAGGTTCAAACAGGGTTACTTCCATGAACTATCCTATAGGTGATATTGGTATTGTAGCAAATGATGCTAACATTGTAGCAAGTGATGCTAATTCTAGTCTTCATGACATTGACGATGCAGGTTGCTAATGTAGTAATGCTGACATTGACATCAACATGCTCACATGTGCTAGAAAGGACTTAGGTGTTAGGAATGAGCTCATAGACTATAGGTTGTGTTGAGATGATCAACAAGTGTATAAGTGACAAAGTTGATATACATACTCATGCTCTTCATCTCTCAAAAATTCAAAAGGTGCTCTTAGATCTCAAGAAATCAATATCAAACTTTCATTTTGGCTTAGTATTTATAAGGTTAGGATTTCCAAAATTTCATTGAAGTTTGAAAACTAAAAGTTCATGTGTAGGGAGCTGACATTGATGATGTAGGATGTTGACATCACCTGCATCAACATCAACATTTGTACTACATCTCCAACTATCATTTTGAGATCCCAAGAACCATTGTCAATACCTAAACCAATGTTGAACATGCCATGATGATGTCAAATAAATGTTAGGGTTCACATGGGATCCATAACTATAGTCAAAAGGTAAAATTGTAATGCATGCTACATATTTGACTAAGGTAGGTGACACTGACGCTAGTGACAATGTCACCTAGCCATACTTTAAAAATATATATTATTTAGTGTCTACCAAAGCTTGTTGAAACTACCAAAATATTGCATGTCATCTCAGAACTAATGTAGATTGATCACCAAAGGCTTGACAAAGACTAAATTAGAACTAAGAGAGAATTTCAAGTGTGGTGATGTAATGGGGACTAAGGTAGTTGATGCTAATGATTACACTTAGAGTTTTTGTATTCTTAAAAATATCAAAAGTACTGAAATTAATGCACAAATGTTTGATCATAACTAAAAACACCTTCTAGGGGCCTATGAGAGCCTGAAATACAACTTATGATTATGATTTTGGAGGTTTTTGGATAGCCCAAGTGGATGTAACAATGTTGAAATCATACTTGTCCTAGTTATGGAAATGTTGAAAAAGTGGGTACAACAAGAATGACTCTTCGTGACCCCTAAGTATGGCCCCAATCCTTTTCTAGAAATTGTAAGGTAATACTTGGTTGCTATAATTAATTTTTTAGTAATAAAGCTTTAGTTACAAATTTTCATCAAGAATTGTATTATTACTACAACCATTCATATTCCATAAAAATCTTGGTTTCTCATCATCAACAATATTTATTATCATCAAGCTAGATTTCAACATTGTTTATTCATCTAAGATAATTTTCTTGGTTATTGTTATCAATGCTATATCCCTCTTCGAATTCATCTATTCATCTATATCCCTCTTCGAATTCATCTATCCATTACACATATTCTTCAAACTTAATTTCAAGTTATTATAAATTTGCTACACTAAGTTCATTTAGTTCAAAATCTCAAAAGGTCACTAATTATTTTAATTCGATATGCCATTTCTATCAAAGGAAAAACTTTGATATATGCATTTTAAATTAAAGAGCTTCTTGAGACAAATTTGCTCATATAAATTTTATTGAATTTCAATTATTCAAAGGCAAGATATTTGTAGAAAATAATTTTATCATGACTTGTGCTTAGGTCATGGTATTATAGGCTTTCAAACCATCAATTACCCATGACTTGTGGTATTGTAGAGTTCAACTTATCTTAAATGATGAATTATGGTTATCTCGTGGAAAAACATCATGACTTGTAGTATCAACCATGACTTGTGGCTGTCTTGTGGTGAATTCAAAGTTGTCAACACCCACTCGTGATCATCTTGTGATTTGAGCTTCTCTTAAGATAATTTCACCATGACTCATCATGATCTTGTAGTGTAGACATCACGACTTGTGGTGGACAATTCAATAAGGCATAATCACCACAACTTGTGGTGAAGTTTGGTGTAGCAACACCTCTTTCAATCCCCTTGTTCTTTTTCCTATGTGTGATTCTTGTAGGTTTCAAGCTCTATGGAGACATCTTAAGAACCATGGAGTTATCTTGTCTAAGATCTAGGCTCTCAAGAGAGATGTCTTGGAAGAAAAAAGACATCTGGGCTAAGTTGAAAGCTTGCAGGAGATGTCTTAAAATTGTTGACAAAAGTCTCAAACGAGACATCTTAGAAATGCAAGAGATGTCTCAAATGTTTGTGAGACGTCTCATAGAATTGTGAGATATCTCAGGATGGACCAAGACACCTTAGCTATAATAGGAGATGTCATTGACCTTTTGGTATGCCAAAACCTTAAGGAAAATGGAGAACAAATAATTTTTATTGCGGATGATGCATTTATAGGACATGAATAAGAACTCCACATAAGAACTATGGACTCAAGGAAAATAAGATCTACAATGAGTTGACAAAGTGAAGATCTTATGAGCAAACATGAGAACATGAACAAGCATGGACTAAAACCAAAGACTAAAAACCAAATGAAGATGCTCCAAGGATTGGAAAGAAGCCAAATTAATGAGAGAAAGCCTTAGGAACTAGAGTTTGAAGAGTTGAGTAGACGTCTCCAAGAACCAGTAGACATCTCTGTTGAAAAGAAAGAAATCATAGGTAGATGTCTCTCAAAAATAGTAGACATCTCCCTAGTAGACATCTCCCTAGAGAAATTTCTCTAGAATTGAGGCAAATATTAGGTAGATGTCCTAACTTTGAAGGAGACATCTATACTAGCCTTTGGATAGCCATTGCACAAATTGCAAGGAATTTTCAAAAACTCCAAAGCTATAAGAAGACATCAATTTCTTGGGAATCGAAATAGCATGGTTTACATAAAAGCAATCTTTGTCATATCTATGATCTTGTACTCTTGTCCTTCATTGTCAAATTATTTGCTTGGTTGTATGTTAATTGTATGTTGAATTGAGCTTCAATGACAAGGACTTGTAATTGTAGTTACATTTTTTTCTTGTATCTTGCCTTTTTCTTGTTACCCTTCAAGGTTGATGTACTTCTTGTGAGAAGGCATTCATATTGAGCTTGTCGAGATCCTATAGGATTGATTGGTTTTGCAGTGCCAAAACACTTTAGAGTGGACCTTAATTTTGTTAAGGTTTTGGGATCATTAAAACCACATTTTGAGCTTGTTGGGACATTGTAGGATTGAGTGCTTTCATAGCAATAAAACATTGTAGTATGGAGCTCAGTGCTTGTATAGGATGTGGTGCCCTTCAAACCACATTTGATAGAGAAACAAACTATTGAGGTATGCATGGATTCTACCCTCTGAGTATGGAAGTACCCAAGTTGGGGAACCACATAAAATTTTGATTATTGTGTGGGAAGTATGATTTTAATTAGGAAGTTATTCATTCCCCCTTCTAAGATGTTGATCCTCAGATGTCTCAATCATAAGTGAGATGTCTCCCCAGAATTTTCAATTTGATAGTAAGGCATCCCAAAAGGCCAAAGATGATCCAAATGGATAAGGAAACTTCCAAAATTGCCATTCCAAGTTTGGAAATAGTAAAAACATGGGAGAAAAAGATGGAAATAGTGAAGCATCTTTAAGTTGAGCTTGAGAAAGATTCTCTAGGATTTTTATCATACTTTGTTAATAAATATTGATTGTGTTATGTGCTTGTACCAAGGAGAGATGAGATGTCATATTAGTTCATGTGTTGAGCTTGAGAAAGAATGTAAGAGAGCACATTGAGTGAGTTCATATGTGGTTACAACTCTAAGGACAAGTGTGTCTTGTATTTTCCTATGTGCTTTGGTCTTGCTTGTGAGTTGAGATCTTAGTCCCACATTGTGAAAGAGATTCTTCATCGATTATTTCTTGCATTGAGAACAACCATTTTATGGTTATAGAGCCTGATGCTCTACAATATCATTCAGTGTTTTGAGAGGATTTGGATGTTTTGTGGGTTGTGAAACCTTGTTGTAATCTTCTCTTTTAATATTTGAAGATAGCTAGTTTTCTTGTTTTCCAGCAAACTATTTACCTTTTCTTAATATTTGGATTTAGTATATTGAAGGTAATTTAATATTAGAGTGAACTTACTCCAAAGTCATGAAGTAATAACCATGACTCATGGTAAAGTCATGGTATCCTCAGAAAATTTCAATCTATGTTTCCAACTACACCTTGACTTGTGCTATAATACCACAACTCATGATCAAGTTGTGGTCAACTCATTGCAACAAAAAAAATTAGAATTTTAACATATCTTAAAGATATTAGCTATAAATTTTCATACAATAATCTGACAACTTATTATTATGGTCATGGAAGATACAATGTACTATTATCACAACCTAGAAATTTATATAAATTTAATTATTAATTCTTTAATGTTGTCAAATGCATTTTAATAAATTGGCTAATTGTTATTACTGTTGTTATTGTTGTTGCTATTAGTTTCCTACATAGGTGAATGCAATACGATTGCTGATGAAGCATCGGTTGGCTATGTTAAAGATATCACATCAATGCGTAATTGTCAATGCATGATCTGATGTGTTGATGTGTACCTGTTGATGCAATGTCTAATTTTACCTATAAATATGCATGCTTCTACCATGTAGTGGACATTGTTTTGTTAATAGAGTAGCTAAACCCTTGTAGTTTTATTTCATAGTCTTAGAGAATGGTCAATGAGTGCCCACAGTGTGGATCTGCATAAGTTGTATGGCATCTTATTCAAGTGGCAATTTACCTAGACACATTCCATGAATGATATTAAGATCGAGATTGATTCTTATTCATTGCAATACTTTTACTTATATTAAATTTACTTTTAATGCCATTTATAATTTAGATATGTAGTTAATATTTACATTTTCACATGTGTTAATCAATTGGTGGAATGAGCACCATCAATTTCAAGCATAAACACGTATTTGCTTGGTAATCCCAATAGCACTATTACTTGGTTCACCTAGTAGCATAGCACTTGGTAATCTCAATAGTGGATATGTGGATTCAGGACATGTACAACAAGCTGGAAATGGACACTCATCACTTGTAGGATAGGTTAGACATTACTTTCCATTGTTAATTAGATTAAATAATTAATTTATCTATTATCATTAAGAGTAGCATAAAGTCGAAACAACATCAACCATCATATGCCTTACCTTGGACTAAATCANAGTCGAAACAACATCAACCATCATATGCCTTACCTTGGACTAAATCATACGTGACAAAGCTACCACTGGTCCAAGTGGAAAGACAACAAACTATGATTAATGCTTAATGATCTAGATGCACAACTAGTCCCATCCATAGAATTCTATGGGATTGTGCATGAACACTTGTGATTTGTATGGCTAGGCGTAGGGGATACCTACCACACATCATTTGCACCATTGCCAAGGATGGTGCTAGTTATCTAGATTAGTTATATTATACACGATTGCTATAAAGGTATTAATGATTTATCTTTTAGAAAATTTTAAAATTTGAAGTCACATACATTAAAACCATGTCTTCTTCACAAAGGGCTAAGAATGCATCACATGATGAAAAAACTCGTAGGAGAAATGATAGGATCTATGCTTAAGATAATTGGAGTGAACAACCTCAAGCAAGGATTTCAAATGCTTATTTTGATCCTTACTACAGGCAAGGACTATGTTCAATTATTATAAACAATTCTAGAAGAGATGGAGTAAGTCCTAGATCAAGGAGGGCCTCAAGGCCTAACACCTCCTCTAAACCTAGAAAAGATAGATCAAGGAACCATGGGGGAAAATATAGGACCCATGAAGATTCTCCTAGTTCACCATCTTCCTCTTCCTCTTCAACGTCTAGTTCTGATGAAAATGAACGTAGGTATAGAGATAGAGCTCTACTATGAGGTCAAGATAAAGATAGAAATTGAACCCAAGGGAAAAATTAAAAACATCAAAATAAGCATATAAAAGATCATCACAATTATACAAATATAAATATAGATTATTACCATGATGTGTTTGATACAGATGAACCCTTGTTGGCTACTAGGGGCCTGACAAAGATTTCAGAGGTAATTCAAATACCCTAAAGGCATCAAAGGGATAGCTGCATCAAATGACTTGATATAAACAACATTTCTAAATTTAGGGAAGGCTATACTTCTTATCCACAACATCATTTACAAGCCTTCCATGATGCCTACACCTTGCAAAATGTTGAACATAAGTGGCCAAAGCTTCAGCTCTTTCCTAGGACACCAATAGACAAAGCTAAAAGTTGGTATAGATTCTTGGAATTGAATTCAATCCACCAGTGGTCCATAATGCTGGAGCTCTTCAATGAAAATTACCAAACCTATGTGAGGGTGTCCAACCTAAGAAAATAAATCCAAGGATAGAAACAAGAACAACATGAATCCTTGGATGTGGCCTCAGATAGATACTATTCTCTACTNTAAGAACAACATGAATCCTTGGATGTGGCCTCAGATAGATACTATTCTCTACTACATAGATGTCCAAGCCATGACTTCTCTTAAAAAGAGCAACTTTTCCACATCATAGATGGGCTTCGTAATTAAATGAGAGAGACCCTTGGGATTTATGCCCAAGGTCAGTTATACAAACTAAAACCCTATCAGATACAAAGGCTAATCGAGTGGGTGGCAAAAGAAAAAGGAAAGCTATGTAAATGAGAGAATGTACAAGAATATAACTAGAACTCAACTCTTCAAAAGAAAGGATCCATATATATGATGAGGAAAAAGAGGCAACTTTTGATGAGATGATTTCATAACAAATCTTGCAAATACAAAATTCTATCGATGAGATTAAAGCAAGGATAGATAAGATGTGGGAGCTGATGAATGACAAAGTTACAACTTATGTGAAAATCATAGAGAAGAGAGTTACGGAACAAGAATTAAGCGATCAAAAAAATAAGAGGAAAAAGAATCAAGAAATAGCTAGGAATGCTTATTAGCAAAAAGGAAAACTAGTTGTAGATAAAAAGGCTATGGACTCAACCATAGAAGATGATGATGGATGTGACATCTGCCTATATGACCATCTAAAGGGCTATTGCACAGTCATGTTACATCTACATGAGTATTGGACTTTTGCTTTGAATCCCAAGTTCATACAAAAGCAAATACTTAGGAAATTACCTTACAAGGTAATTATAGATAGGCCTACACCCAACTATACTATCCAAGTGGAACTTGTTATCAACCTCAAAATTACTATCAACTGTAATGGCAAAACCCATAGTCATGGGGGAGATCATCATCAAATGAGCACTACCCTTATGGCTAGCTAGACCTGTATGGATATTACATTCAAAAATCCATTTTCTCAATTGGTTCTACTTCCTCTACCTCAAATCACTACTACCACTCTCCCGAATATCATCAACTCACAACATCTTCTGAAGGATCACCACCTCACACCTCTCATCCTCTATCATATCCTCAATATTCTCATACTTCCCTCCATCATATGTCACCACCAACAACATAGGAAGGTTTAGCACCACAACATCAACAAAAGAATACCACTTATGATGTGAACATACACAAAAATGATAATGCTAGTAGATGTCAACCACAACCTTGGAAATGTCCTTTCTTTAGGATGGTTTCCTCACATGGGCATAAAACTTGTAGACCTACTGGCACATCGAAACTTGCATAAGGACAATCTAGTGAAACACCCTTCCTTACAAAAATGATGTCTTCTAATCATACGCAAAAGCCAACAACCATCATCACTCCAACGCAGCACAAAAATAATGAACCTATCATTGTGAAGAGAAAAAAACCTCCATGCATCACTAATAATGATAAAGGATGCAATTGTGGTCCGAAGGTTTGAAATATTAACACAAACCCTATACCGACTCATCATAAAGTTCAAAAATAAGTGTGTGAGCAAAAGCTAGTCTACGCAACAGCCACTAAACTAGAAGACACCCAGTGGCTTGGAAATAAGAGTGCAAAACTGTTTAAAAGATGCATGGAACCAACCAATACACTTATTAGCTGTTGTCCCACCTTTATACTTAGTTGTGGGGGATATGCCCCATCCTAAATCAAGAACCAATAAGTGTTTTTCATCTTTTCTATTTTACAATTTTTTATCATTCTCCTATTTCTTCCAAAATTTTCCATTTCTTGATATGTTTTTCATATCTTGATATTTCTCTTTTATTTATAATTTTCTCTATTTTTGAGTCATTTTCTTTATGTTTTATGAATGTCTTTTAAGTTTTCATTAATAAAATATCTAGTAATCATGCAAAAGTCAATGCTATGTGTTGGGTTTTTGTGCTATGCCATCAAGATGATTAGGTAAGTAATTGTGTAAAGTAGTGAGACCACCTCATCTATCCCTCTAGTTCTCTAAATAAAAAGGTCTTTTGTTATGAAAGAAATTTTATTCTTCTTTCATGAAACTAAAATCAATTAATGATCATTGTACCATGAAGAAAGAGGAAATGACCAAGTGGGAATGGCAAAGGGTGTGACCTCAAGGAGACTTGTTGTGTTCTCTTCTTAACTTCCTTTGTGTTGTTTATGACTCCTCATGGAATGCATCATCCCTCCTATTGTCAACCAATAAATAGGAAGCTATGTTTTTGCATGGAGTGGTTTCCATTGAGAAAAATAAAGGAAAAAAATAAAAAAAAAGATAAAAAAACATCAATATTGAAAATTCAAAGCACATCATGTAGACTCAATAATAGGCTACAAGCACTAGTTATGGGGTTGGAAAGACCTGTTACCCATGCATGAAGACACCCCTCTAACTAAGGGCCTTCCTTCCTTCTTTTCTTTACTTTTCTTTTTGGGGTTGATGAGCTACGAGATACCCCTACACCTAACCATATGAATCACAAGCGTTCACATGCGATCTAGTCAAATTTTGTAGACCTTAAGTTCTTAAGTACACTGGTTCTAAGATGTGAAATCTAATCAAAATGGTCATTGTCTTCTTAGTTCCACTTATGAAGTACAAGTATATGGTATAAGGATATGATTTTTATCATTTTGTATTTTATAATTTAATCACCTAGAACAAGAATGAAATGTAAAAGAATGTAATATCTAATTAACCTACTACTTAGCTAGCCTAACACAAGTACCCATTCCCACTCCTTGGACACATCCTGAACACATATAGCGCTACTGGATTACCAAACATTAATTGTTTCTAGGTTACCAAGTGCTACAAGTATGCTTGAAGTGGTTGTGGTTGTGTTCATTAACAACTAGAAATTAATTACTTAATGAAAATGCATTAAAGTAAAGTGCATGAATAATAAATGCATTAAAGGAAACATTAATCTATTCTCAGTGCTACAAGGATTATCAAAAGGGCTCATCTTTATTCTCATCACATTGATGTGCTCAAGTACATCAGTGCTCAAATAAAAGTCTATACACACTCAGACTCATGCTGCGGGCACTCAGAAATATTCTAACTCTAGAATGACTAAACTATAAGAAATTTGTTACTCTATGCAAAAACTGATGAAAAACTATATGAAAATTGTGAGTCCAAGTGCTATATTTATAGGTTGGCATATACCCCATGATATTAGATATTCAAAATTACATCTTAGGCTTTGATATTAGATCATATCAAAACATGATTCATGATACCCCCCATGGCTAGATAAAAACTCATCCTTGAGTGAAGAAGACAAGGCACAAGTTCCTTACAAAATATTGGGCAGGTATGGAATTATTAACTGACATGCAAACTAACTCAGATAGAACAAATAGACTCTAAGTGCTCGAGTGTATAGATTTACAATATTTTACAAAATTGGGTATTCATGATAAGAGAAGTGAACACCCTGGAAAAAACTGACATCCAACTCCTCTTGGTAGTTGAAGAGCAAGGGAGAAGATCTAATGATGATGAACACTCCTCATCATAAGATGCTGCTACTTATCCTTTGGTGAAGATAGTCCCATTTCTAGTCCACACTTCCCACTACAATCACAACACAATCACGAATTAGTATGCAATGTGTAACATATAGCTTTGAAGTTCCTTGTCTCGTCATTGGTTACAGTTGGCTAAGTTGTGATTATGGTGAATTGATTTAGTTAATAGTGTTAGTGGAAAAGTTGATAAATAGGGTAAAATGGATAAGTGGAACACTAACAATTTGGAAATGTCCAAATGTGATGAAATCCTTGAAGAGGGTTTAAGAATTCACAATAGTAATAATAAAAGATTTCACTGAAAAACATTGTGAAGATGTGCACACTTGGATGTCATTGATGAGGTAAACAAAAGGATTTTATTGTAAAGATGTCTAAGGGTAAAGAACTTAACTAACCCAATCAAAAGATACACAAGTGGATCCTCCCTAAAGCAGGCACAAGCCTTTTATTGTCCTTGCATAACTTCAAATCGAGGAGTCTATGGGGCCCATGGATGATTAATGGTTACAAAAAGTTAAGTACAAAAATCCAAAAGAAACTACCTAAGAACTTTGACACATCAAACCAAGCCATCGAACAAGAACATGGAATCGGCAGTAAGGTGAAACATGAAAAACATGGGTGAGAGAGAGAGAAAGTGGAATGGAGTTCCTGATTAAGATCACATAAAGTCCCTTGTGAGCTTTATGGTTAAATAACTTAATAAGATTCATCCTTAGTCTAGATCAAAACCAACCACATTCAATGACTTTGCATCACCATTCTAAGACCAATCCATCCCCTTGAGACATAAGGGTGCTTTCATAGAACAACCACTATTCCTTATTACAGAAGAAAAGAGAAGTAGGAAGTGAGGAAGAGCCTTAGTTAAAGAGGACCTTTAGGCATGGGTAACATGTCTTTCTAGTCCCATAACTAGTGCTTGTAGCCTATTTATTTTATCTAATGTATGTGCTTTGAATTTTCATTATTTTTTTTTGTTTTTTATTTTATTTTATTTTTTGAGATGAAAACCACACCATGCAAAGACTTATTTAACTTCATGTTATTGGTCAACATGGAATGGTAAGAAATCCATGAAAACACACATGCACCCAAGTAAGTAGAAAGGCACAAAAAGTACCAAATCCCCTTGAAGTCACATCCTATTCAAACCTTTAAATCCTTTCCAAATTTGGAAATTACTAAAGTCACAAGTTCATTAAAGTTTTATTAATGAAAAAGGGACTGCACATTTCTAGAACAAGGAAAACCATAGAGTTTGTTGATGAGTGGATGTTGCGGACTCACTACCTGTTGAATGAAAAAGAAACCATGTTCTAATCATTAGTAACAAAATTCAAAGCTAGAATCCAGACACCAACAATCAAATAACTGAATAGTACATACCACCATCAAGTAACAAATTACCTCTATGCCTGGCACTTATTAATAAAAAGTTAGAAAATCACACTAGAATAAAAGAAAATATAAAAGAAAGTGTAAAATATTCAAGAAATAGTAGATGTACCAAAGATGTTGTAAAACAAGAATTTTGAAAAATTAATAATGTAGAAAATAAAAAGGTGTAAAATAAAGAAAGTGCAAAACAAGAAGTTATAAAAGTAACAAGGTATAAAACAAAAATGTGAAAAACTGAGGAGCCACTTATATAGTTAGCATGCATGGCCATCTCCCCAATGACTAAGTTGAAAGGGGGAGATTCAAAATATTGAGCTTGGTTGTCCATCTGATGAGGCATTTTTTGTATTAGCTGGCTTATGCTCGTGAAAAGGTTTGACTTATTGTATGTTAACTAGTTGTTTCTTGTCTAGGCTCTCAGGTTTGTAGATCATCATGGCCCCAAAAGAAAAAGTTTTGTAAATTATATAATGTCATTCCCACAATGGTTGGAACTTAGTTTGTTGAGGTACATATGTGGGATTCTAGTAGACAACCTTATCTCCTGGTTGAAGTTTGACTTTCCTGATTCTAAGGTCATGACACTTTTTGTTGAATGCCATATGCAACTCGTTGGATGATAAGACCACCAATTGATTTTCATCTAGCAAGTTGAGATTCATTAATATTTCTCTTTGTGATAGACTCAAGTCAAGATCGATGTCATAGGCTATTGAAAGCGTATGGAGCTTGGACTGAATAGGAAGTGTTGGTAGTTTTCCATACACCAACTCATAGGGGGAATAGCCTATAGGAAGTTTTCATGTTGAGCAGTAGGCCCAAAGGGCATTGTTGAGTTTCATGCTTCAGTCTTTCCTATATTTGCTAATAGTTCTTATTAGAATCTTTGTGATTTCCCTATTGGTAACCTCAGCTTAACCATTGGCTTGGAAATGGTAGGGTGTTGTGAGTTTATGTTCAACCCCCAAGCATTACATGAGCTTCTGAAAAGTAGTGCCTATAAAGTAAGTTCCATTATTAGAAATTAATGCATATGGCACACCAAACCTATTTACAACATTTTGTTATACAAACTGAGCAATAGTAGAAGATGTACAATTGGTGATGACTACTACTTCTACCCATTTCATACAATAGTCAATAGCGACTATGATGTATACCTATCCATTTGACATGGGTGTGATGGGATCCATGAAATCAATGCCCTAGATGTGGAAGGATTCCAGTGGTTGAATTCATTATTGAGGTCTTTCCATTCAAGTATTCATTCCACCATCTTGTTGGCATCATTCACAAGAGTGAACATATTGGTGAGCATCCCTGAAGATTATTGGCCAGTAGTACCCTACCATTAGGATTTTAATGGCCATGCATCTCCCAGCATAGTAGCCTCCACAAGGACCCGCATGAGCATCCTGGAGAATGTGTAGTTGATCAACATTAGGGACACACCATCAAACTAGGCCATTGACACACACCTTATAAAGGTGTCCATTAATCTCCATGAAGCATTTTACCTAGTGAAGAAACTATTGTTTCTTTCAGTGATCCAACCCTTGTGGCATCTCTTGGATGAGAAGATAGGTGAGAATGTCATTATACCATTTACGTTCATTGGGAAATTATTTAGTTATAGCCCTAGCAAAGAGGAGTTCATTAGGAAATAGATCAAATATTGGACATTCCTCCTCTTTGTTATCCCATCTCAATCAAGACAAGTGATTTGCAACCACATTCTCAGTTTCCTATTGATCTACCATTGTAAGATTGAATTACTGTAAGATCACTAGACACCATATGACATCAAGGCTCACTATTGGCTTGTTCATTAGGAAGTGGATGACACTATGGTCCATGTGCACAAACACTTTGTATCCAAGCACATAATGCCTAAACTTCACTAAAGCAAATACCACTACTATTAATTCTTTTTCTGTGGTGGTGTAGTTTAGTTGTGCATCCACAATTCTTCAACTAGTGTAGTGGATATAATATGGACATCTCTTGTCATCCATCTTCATAAGCAGATCTTCCAAGGCATAGTTTGATGTATCCATCATGACATGAAATGGTCTAGACCAATCAGGTGCTTATAGGATTGGAGTGTCTACAAGTTTCTCCTTCAGTTGCTAGAATGCTTTTTCACTTTCTATGGTCTAGACAAATGGAGCATCTTTCTTTGTCAACTCAACCATAGCTTTTATGATCTTAAAGAACTTCTTTATGAATCACCGGATATAGCTAGTATATTCAAGAAATGACTAAACATCTTTGACAATTTTTGGTTAGTGGGTTATTCCTTGGATGACCCTTATTTTTTGGGGATTACCTCAATTCCTACTTTTGATATTCTATGCCCCAACACAATGCCTTACTAGACCATCAAGTGACTCTTTTACTAGTTGAGCATGAGGTTTGTCTCAACACATCACTTCAGTACTTGCTCAAGGTGGTCTAAGGCTTACTCAAATGTAGCTCCGTAGGTGGAGAAGTCATCCATGAAGACTTCCACACCACTACTGATTTGCTATTGAAAAATTCTTAGGACTAAGCATTGAAATGTAGCAGGGGCATTGCATAAATCAAAAGGCATCTTGCGATATGCAAAAGTCCCCCAGGGACTTATGAATGTTATTTTGGCTTGGTCCTCCAACACAATTTTGATTTGGTTATAACCACTATAACCATCCAAAAAACTATAGTAGCAATGCCTAGAGGTTGTGCCTAACACCTAATTAACGAATGACAATGGAAAATGGTCATTGAATGTTGTTGTATTCAACAGCTAAAAATTGGTGCAAACCCACCATTTGCCATCCTTTTTCAGCAAAATCACATGTGGACTAACCCACTTACTATCTACAATAGGATAGATGAACCCTACCTTGAGGAGTTGTTTAATTCCCTTCTTGATGATCTTCTTTAGTTTGGGATTCAATCGCCTCTATGGCTACCTCTTTGGCTTTATGGCAGGGTCGATGTAGATGAGATGCTAGCAGATCCTAGGATCAATCCCTGTGAATTTGGGATATGACTAAGCAAAGGTTGCTAACCATTTTTCAACCACATTTAACAGCATATTTTTCTATTCTAGAGCAATATTTGAACTGATTATGACCGGCTTCCCATTTGTTAAGAACACATATTCCATGCTGGCTAGTAGAGTTTTTACTTCAAGGGGCTCTTGCTTGAAATTTTTTAGGAATTTCTAACTCTCCTTAGTAGGTATCATCATTTGCATCATCAGAGAGTTTGTGATGAACTTGCTCTAGTTCATCCATGCTTGCGACATATGAGCATGTCAAGCTCTCATTTGGTTTCATGCAAAGTGTGCTACTTTCAAGATCAGTAGTTAGCTACTGGGTGCCCTCTTGTTTTATGGCTAGTGTGTATAGAAACCTTTGAATTTTTGCTTTTGGTGCACACTACTTGCATGCAAAGATGGATGCTCATTTAACATGCTAGAGTTTCTGCATATAATTTTACCATGTATCACTGTATGCAATGCATGGAACTCACTTCTTCTCAATCTTTTCAAATGCATTTTCTTAGATATTTCTAGGGAAATATCTCGGATGCCCATTCATGCATCAATGGTGCTTAGCCATGCCCTTCCCATGATGATTGGGAAGTCTCTTTTATAGTTCTCCACCTTGATCACTAGGAAATCAGCAGGATCAGACCACCCATAGATAGTCATCACAATATCTTCTACTGGTTCCAATGGAATAGTGATGGACTAGTTTACCAATTCTACTTTGATATTACTCTTCTTGAGAGGAGGTAGGTTCTACGCAGTATACATCTCATGAGAAATTAGGTTGACATTAAAACGTAAAGCAAGAAGAGCTTTGCACAGTTCATTCCCTACAATCTATTGATAAATAAGAGGACTCCCATGATTAGCTAATTTCCTGGGAAGGTTTCTAGCACGAATCCAATCAGATATGGCATGTGTAAGCATAATAGTATGGATCTTAAGTGGTATTTGATTTAAAGGGAACTTAAAGGAATTGGGTATAGAGAAAGATGAAGGAGCAAGGTTGTCAAGTGCAGGTGTGTTTGAGGGCTTAGGTGGACTGTAGGGTTGAAAGAAAGGTCTTTTCTTTGATTGAGTATTCGAACCACTTGGTTGATGAACTGGTTGTAGATTAACGATCCTAGTAGCATTGCATTATTGCGATTGAGCTAGGAGTTCACCCTACATAAATGGATTAGATGGTAGTTGTGCAAAGGAAGGAGGAAGATGTGCAAGAATAGGAGGAGGATAAGAGTAAAAGGTGGTATCCCTTCTTTCATGTGGAGAATGAGTTTGGTAATTATCAGAAGGGTGGTAGTGAGGTTGAAGAGTGGAAACATGACTAGAAGAGTCACGTGGAGACAAGGATTGCTGAACGTAATACCCATATGAATTAGGTTGTTTGTAACGGTATTATTGCCTTGGTGGTGTTAGCACCCATGATTGTGATTACTGCCACTATTGATACTACTCATATGGTTGCAGTGGAGTTCCACTTGGATAATACTACTATTGCTAGCGAAACTACCTAGAATAACCTTGAGGATAAGGTAATCTTCTAAGTGTTTGCCTTTGTGCTAGTCGTGGATTCAAGGCATACACCCCATATTCCTATAAGTGTGACAAAATAGGACATCCCTTAGGATGTTCATAATGGTAGATGTTACATCCACCATCATCATCTCATTTGCTTCCTACAACTTCCTCTATTGCAGCAATCTTTCCCTTACCTCTTTGATAGGCATGTTCAGCTTACTTGCACCTCCTGCACTCACAATCACTACCTTTTTCTTTGGAATCTTTAGAAATTTCTAGGACAACTTGAAATCTACTATCCATGGAGTCTCATAACTGATCAAACTTGGCCATAATTTCAGGTTGAAATTTTTAAAACAATAAGGTTTTCCTATTCACGACCTCATCAAGTGATGATTCTTCCTCCACAATTGTTCATCCTGGTGCAAGATGAAGGTGAAGTTGGGTACATACTCATCAAGATGAGCATACACCACTCTATATTGTTGAGGCACTAGCTAATGTACTCCGTCAAACTTAGGTGGAGAATTACTTTTGTGAGAAGAAGACATTTTATGTTAGAGAATAAAAATGTAGTGTTCTTCTACATATTTTTGTTGTTAGTTTTGAAGTATGATATGATTCTAGGGTTCATTCTAATGATTTTGAATAACTTTCACTAGATCCTAGATAGTGCATGTAATAACTAAAAGATCCCCAACAATGACACCAATGATGAGCCACGAGGTACCCCCTACACCCAACCATATGAATCACAAGCTTTCATGTGTGATTTGGTTGAATTTTGCAGACCTTAAGTTCTTAAGTACACTAGTTATAAGACATAAAATCTAATTGGAATGATCATTGTCTTCTCAGTTCCACTCATGAAGTACAAGTATATGGTTAAGTGCAACTAAGGTATATAATTTTTATCATTTTGTATTTTATAATTTTAATTGTCTAGAACAAGAATGAAAGGTAAAGGAATGTAATATCTAATTAACCTACTACCTAGCTAGCCTAACATAAGTACTTGTTCCCACTCCTCAGACACATCCTAAACACATGTAGCATTGTTGGGTTACCAAACATTAAGCATTTCTGGATTGCCAAGTGCTACATGTATGCTCAAAGTGGTCATGATTGTGTTCATTAACAACTAGAAATTAATTGCTTAATGAAAATGCATTAAATAAAGTGCATGAATAATAAAGGCATTAAAGGAAACATTAATCTATTCTCGATGCTGCAAGGATTATCAAGAGGGCTCATCTTTATTCTCGTCACACTACTATGCTCAGGTACATCAGTGCTCAAATAAAGGTCTATACACACTCTGACTCCTACTACAGGCACTCAAAAATATTCTAACTCTAGAATGACTAAACTACAAGAACTTCATTACTCTATGCAAAAACTAATGAAAAAACTATATGAAAATTGTGAGACCAAGCACTATATTTATAGGCTAGCATATACCCCATGATATTGAATATTTTACATTGTGTATTAGGCATCAGGGATGATGATTGTTCTTTTTGGTGGTTATGGATGCATGATGGTTGGTAGGAAGGAACACATTAATGCGAGAACATTGTTAGTGATATGGACTTGGTTTGAGACTTAAATAGATAGGTATGTAGATCATGTTAATCACATTTTACACAAGAACCTATTGCAGCATGGTAAAGCACCTTGCATCTTGATCTCTGCAATCCCTTCTCATTCTGTTATTCACCTCACTACTGTGTGCAATTATGTGTCTTTTGATTTTGTGTAGTATAGTGCAACATCCCAACCATGGCAGTTATGTGTTGTTTAAAACAAAGAAATTATCTACATTTAACTTCTAGGGTGCCCACGAACATCTATAGAAGTGGTTATGCAAGTGCACTATGGCAAGAGCCTACTTTGGGGAGGATCCATTTGCATAACTCTTATTGATCATTGCTTTGAACTAACCTTCACATCTTCCAGAACATCAGTGACAACTTCTCTAAATTTATGCATGATTTTGGGACTACTTCTCATCTATTTCATTAATTTTTCTACTTTTCTATTTCCATATCCACTAATATTTCTTGGCCATCTAAATTAGACCTTTGGTTTCAATTGTTTGAAAACTTGTGTGCTTCCAGAGTTACGCTTATTAGTCATGGGGGCTAGGGATTCTTGCTTTGAAATTTCTAAAATTTTTCCAACATCCTATTTTCCAATATTATGGTAATTAATTGTAATTGACAAAAATAAGGTAAACAGCTCAGTGATTTTACTTACCTCATAGCCTTGGGCATAGTACATTGTCATCATGTTATGCTTAAAACACTAACATCTTTTGAGCTAAGCTAACTAAGGGATTTGAAAAGGGTTAATTATTAAGGAAATCTACCAAAACTAATGTTGATCTTTTGGTGATTGTAGGTGATGCTAAAAGAAATGCCAAGGAAGAAGGTCTTTTTCCAGGCATGAAAACAAAGCTAAGAGAGGAACAATGGAGGATATGCCCATGGACAAATCATAGCACATATAGGATTACAACTCAAACATCACATGTTTGCTAGATCCATGGAATGATGAGAAGAAATTTTAGTCCATCCTTGAAGAATGTTCTACATAACTAGAGAAACATCACATAACAATCAAAATTGGAAGTCTACCACTGCTAGTGGCAATAAGAAGAATCATCTTCAACAAATTTCTGAAAACCTTTGCAAATTTTATAATCTTCAATGTTTATCCAGTCTTTTTGTCACTTTGTAATTTTGTATGCATCCACTCAAATAAAATTGTGTAATGTGGCACTCAGAGTTAGTCAGTAGTTAGCATCAATCAATAATCCCATCATTCCCAATTTTTATAAAGAAAGCTTGGGTCCTATCCTGTTAACCTAAGGACAAGTCTTTACTCAGTCATGGGGCTATGATGAAGCATCGGTTAGCTGCATCAATGGGATTGCATCAATGAAGCTACATCAACATAGTTATGATGATGTGTACTAATGAACAGTGATATTGGGACTGCAATATCATGTCCACGATATCAGGTCCGCGATATTGGATCCAACCATGCGATGTCAAATACCTGATATCGAGGCATGTCTCCTCGCCTATAAATAAAAGGCAGCACCCTTGGTTTTCACATTAGACAGTTAGTCCCTTAGCTGAACTCTTGCCATTTTTTCCCTCTAGAGTTAGAATTATTTTTGCATGCCCGTAGTAGGGGCCATAGAGTAAACAAATATTTATTCGAGCATTGTATACCTGAGCACACTTTGTGTACGACAATAAAGAAGAACTTGATGATAAACCTTGCAACATTCAGAATAGATTAATTAGCGTTAATTATTATTTAATGCTTTCCTAGTTAATTAATGACTTCTCTCACCCTACAACTCTCTTAGTTAAATACACTCAGTATGACCACTTCAAGCATGCATGTAGTGCTTGGTAACCAAGTAACGATTAGCGTTTGCTAATCCCAGCAGTGTTGCATTGGTTCAAGATGTGTACAGCAAGTGGGAACAAATACTGGTGTTAGGAGTAATTAGAACTTAGTTAATGAGTAGTTATATTATATTAGTTACTTAGTTATCTCTCTCCCCCTCCTTACTAGTGCAAGATATAAAACACATAAAAGCTATTAAAATCATATGCCTCAAGCTTACTTAACCATACAATCGTGACATACAAGTAAGTTTGGGAAGACAACGATTAACCAACCTGTTATTATTCCACAAAGGTGCATAGGCACTTAGTCCTTGAAATTCAACTGGATCATGTGTGAAATGCTTGTATTCGTATGGTTGAGCGTAGGGGTACCTCACCGCTCATCATTGGCACCATTGCTGGGGACTTAGTTGTTTGTGTGCTAAGTAGAACTTAGGAAATCATTCACATCATTGGAATGGATCCTTAGGATTCTCTAAGAAAAATATAATAGTACATTGCACACTGAACAAGACAAGATGTCTTCTTCTTCACACAAAATCACTTCACTACCTAGGACTAACACAAGAAGCAATCGGCAGCATAATACACATGACGTTGATCTGCCAATTCCTCAACAGTTTCATGTGGTATATATTCATCCCAATGAATATGTACCCAACTTCACCTTTATTCTCCATCAAGACAAACAACTACGTTGGTGTGACTTGGAAGGTAACATAGTGTTACCTCCAAACCATTCAGTCCCAAGCATGCTTCTTCGTGCTCTCACACAAATAGGCATGCAACACTTACATGAAAAATATGTTGCACATGACTATGATTTGAGGGACTATTGTCCCACAAAGGTGCAACAGGAAAGACACCATAAGTATTTGAAGGGAAAATGGTCCAAGAATGCCCTCCACATTTTAAGCGAAATTGAGGGTGATGAACTTGCCTCAAGTAGTCACCCACATAATGATGTTCCTCCCCTTGACTTTGACAAGGAGTTGTGTATCAAAACCTTTATTCTACTATTCATAACCTAGGTGTTGATACCAATAGACACAAAGTGTTTGAAAAAGAAACAACAACACATGACAAAGGTGGGCATTCTGATCACAATCGTGATTGAGGTAGAGGCCACCAAAGAGAAGGTAGTAGATACTGTCATCGTGGAAGTTCTCCTTCTTCTTCACCTTCACCCTCTCCTTCAGTGTCCGAACGTAGCCATAGAGAAAAAGACCATGAGGATAAGGGCAAACAAAGTGGAAGTCACAAACGAAACAACCAAGACAGAGGACGAGGGCACTCTAGGGAATCACGACATAGAAGAAGGGTAAGTAGGGAACAACGTAGGCATCATAGATGCCATGAACGAGACGATCATGATGAACCCCTACTCGCTACTCAAAGCATGCTAGACATAACTGAGGCTATGAGAGTTTCAACAAGGCACCAAAGAGATAGTAGGATAAATAGGTTAGATATGAATAACATCCCAAGATTTGAAGGAGCATATAACGTTGATCCTCCAAATCACTTACAGGAATTTCATGATGTGTGTGCCTTGCAAAACATAGAGAACGAGTGGCAAAAAATTAAGTTGTTCCCACAGACACTAGTAAAAGAAGTTGAAAGCTGGTACCGGTCCTTAGAACCGGAATCCATTTGTAGGTGGAGTACTATGTTAGAATTATTCAACGATAAGTACTAAACGTACTCCTGCGTGTCTAACCTACAAAAGAAAATATAAGGATGGAAACAAGGAATTCATGAACCCTTGGATGTTGCCATGGATCACTATTATGCACTATTACATCATTATCTTGGCATGGTTATTTGCAGCGAGATCAGCTATGCCATCTTGTAGATGGGCTTAGGCATGAAACGAGAAGAACCCTTGGGACTTATGCCTAAGGAAGGTTATCCGAGCTTAGGTTCCATCAAATTCATAGACTACTAGAGTAAGTTGCTAAGGAAGAAAGTAAGCTATGAAAGAGAGAAAGTGCAGAAGAATATAACCGAGATCCTTCCCTGCAGAAGAAGGAAGTAAGATTTTTTGAGGATGAGGAAGAGTCATCACTCAAAGAGATGGTGAATAGAAAAACCTTGCCTATCTAAAAGTTAACCTCAGAAGTATTAGCAAAAGTAGACCAAATGTGGAACTCCCTAGATAGTAGGTTTCAAACTATTCTCAAAATAGTAGAGGAGTCTAGGGAGCGAGGTAGTGATCGTGACAAAAGAAAAAAGAGAGAAGCGGAAAATGCATGTAACAAGGGTAAGGGCAAAGTTTCTATTATTGAAGAGGTTGTGGACTTAGATACAAATGATGATAGTGGATGCGAGATATGTTAATACGACCATCCTAAGGGATGTTGCCCTATGATCTCACATCTGCAGGAGTCTGGGGTGTATGCACTTAATCCATGATTAAACAAATGGCAAACATCCTAATGGTTACCTTATCCCCAAGGTAACCAAAGGCAATTCCACCAACCTTTAATGTATTATCCAAGTGGAACTCCACCACAACCAATTGAGCAACATCAACAATGGCAGCACCCACAATAATGGGGAATACCACCACCAAGGCAACAATATCCTTACCGGCAACCTAACCCATATGGATATTACATGCAACATCCAATCTCTCCATGTGACTCTATTGGTCACATTACTCCTCAACATCACTACCAAGCCCACAAGTACTATAAGACTTCCTCTCCTAGGGGGGATATTCCACAAGTGTACCATCCTTCAAATCCGACCGCATCTCTCCCACCAATAGCTCCATTACCACCTACTCTAGCAATGCAAGGTGAACTCCCTACTCAACCATAGCAACACAATGCCACAAGGGCTGTTAATACTCAACCTAATATTGGTTCTGACAACCATATGAAGAAAATACCTTTCTTCAGAACCAACAATCCAACCAAGCCTTTGCAACCACAAGCAGCTGAGTCTTTGAACATCTCCATATCAAATAAATCTTTAGAGCTCCCTTTGAGCCTAACACCACATTCAACACATACATTCATGTTAACACATGTCATTACTGATTGGATCAAAGCTAGCCACCTTCCTAGGAAATTCTCTGATCCTGGGAGTCCCCTAATATATCTACAAATTGCTGGGAATGTGCTATGCAAAGCTCTTTTGGATTCAGGTTTCGATGTCAACCTAATATCCCAAGAAATGTACAAGGCCTAGAACCTATCTCCATTAAAAAATAGCAACATTCATTTAGAGTTGGCCAACCAATCCATCACTGTTCTTTTGGGATTAGTGGAGGACATTGTTACCACTATTTGTGGATGGCCGTATCTAGCTAACTTCCTAGTGATTCAAGTGAACAATAGTAAGGGGGACTTCCCAATCATAATGGGAAGGGCATGGCTAAGCACTATCGATGCACACCTAGGAATATGTGATCTTTCCCTAGAAATATCTAAGAAAAATACTTTTGAAAAGATTGATAAGAAGAAAGTTCCATGCATCGCATATAGTGACATAGGGTGTAATTGCATGCAGAGATCATGGGTTGTGCAAAGTTTAACATTGCCTGCATGCAATCAGTGTGCACAAGTGATCAATATACAAAGGTGCTTGTATGCAGCAGCCACACGATAAGAAGACACCTAGTGGCTGATAGCTGATCAAGAAAGTAGCTCACTTATATGCATAGAACTAACTAAGGGTTTGACTTGCACTTACATAGATAGCATAGACACATTAGAGCAAGTCCACCACCAGCTTCCAAGTCCTAAACTCGAAACAATCAACTAGGGGAAGTTGGAAATTCCTAAGAAATTTAAACAAGAGCCCCTAGAGCTAAAACCATTGTCCACCGGTATGGAGTACACATTCCTTAAGAATGGAAAACTGGTAATCATCAACGCAAAACTTGCTCTGCAACAAAAAGAGAGTCTGCTAAAGGTAATAAACAAGTGGTCAAAAGCCTTTGCCTAGTCATATTTGGAATTAACTAGGATAGATCCTAAGATATGCTAGCATAGGATTTACA
>MNCI01006187.1:5140-18287 GCA_015680685.1 Gnetum montanum
GCCCTTGCTGACTTGCTTGCTGCGCAGCTCACCTGGCGGCTAAGGACTGACCCTTTTGGGCCAGCCCTAAGGGCACCACATCGCACGTGCCTCCGCCGCTGTCATTGTTCAATCTGCCATTGAGCCACGCTGCGTTGTCTGCCTTCTGCTGCGGCACCGTCCTGCCACTGCAACTGCAACTTCCATGCTTAAAAACTGTGTCGTTTTTCTGCATTTTCGCTGCTAAAGAAACCCTCACCGCTTTCTTCACAGCCACAGGTGACTGCGCTGCCATCGTTCCAGAACACCAAACCCTCGTTTGCCTGCCTACCTCCTGCCGAACAGACCGTCCATCACTGTCTTTAGTGTCGCCCATCACTGCCTCTCGTGCCATCTATCACGGCCTCCAACACTGCTCATCATTGCCTCACAACGAAACGGCAAATTCTCCGTTACCGTCTATCACCGCCTCCAACACTGCTCATTATTGCCTCACAATGAAATGGCAAATTCTCCGTTATATAACGGAAACATTTTAATTGTCTGTTAACCGATGGAAAAATTTAAAATTTTCGTCAATTAATGAAAAATTTAATTTTTTTTCAAATTGTTAGTTTAAATTAGAAACTTATAAAACTAATTTTCAAAATTAGAATTTTGCACAGTGGTAGCAATTGAAATAAAAGTTCTGCAATTAAGTGTGCTTGCTCTGGGATGAGTGACATTTTGTTTTTCGTGCCAAATGTCTTAGACTTTAGAAGCCATAACTTTTGATTTTGGAAATCTTTTTTAGCAAAGGAAGAGTTATTTCCTATAGCTTTCAACCTTCTCGACACAATGGTGAAGTTAAATTCATCCTAGGGAATCCCAAAAATTAGGTTTTACTCATTGCCTGATATAGTGCCTTGAGATCATTAAAAGTTTAATTTTCACATAACTCAACCATATGATGTCCATTTTCAATATATGAATAGTCATTTCTAACATTTTTCACCCTTCTAAACTCAATGGTGAGGTTAGATTTATCATTCAGGCACCCTATAATTCAATGATATTATAAATTCAACATTTTTAAGATTTAGTACATAACCTTTACAAATAGTCTTAAGATTACTATGACATGTCATTAGTTACACTGTCAAAGTCAGTGTTCTCAAGGGAGGTAGAAAGGTTATCAAAAATAATATAGTTAAATATTATTGAAAATCAGGTAATGTAATTGTATATTACTAAAATTAGATAATATAGTTACATATTACTAAAATTATATGATGTCGTTAACTATTAGTTATTCAATTGATGTAGTTGATTATTAGTTGATGTATTAGTTAATGAATAGTTGATGTATTAGTTGGAGAATTAGTTTAAAAAATAGAACAATCTTCAACATAGGGTATATTAATCCATCCTGTAATCAAAACATAGGGCAAAATAACATGGAGACACAATCTTGTTTCAACAAGGAGTATGATACTCATGAAGAGAAATGATCCAGACAAGAATCCAAGAATAGAAATGAAAGTTGCAACATACAACGTGCTTGCAAGATCTCTAATGAGCAAGAAACAATATCCACTATGTCCATCATGAGCCTTGGATTGGCATGAATATCGATACCCATGTATCTAAGCAGAATTAAAAGATTTGGATGTTGATGTCTTATGCTTACAAGAAGTCTTACCATGGGAATTTCTATATCAATTTCAACCAGATTTGGAAAAGATGGAATATAGAGAACTTCAAGCGATGGAAAAGAAAGAACAGTCAAGATTTTGGAAAAATCACATAGCCCTAGCAATGATTCTAAAAGTTCATCTATCATGAAGATGTGTATGCATGGTTAACACACATTTAATTGCCAAACCAACATGTTTATATGTTAGACTTCGTCAAGGAGCATACTTGACCAAGCAAATAGAAGAAAGTTTGAAGAAGAAGTTATTCCTAAGTTGTACCAATCTAGTTCCACTTATTCTTTGTGGAGACTTCAATGCAAAAGTTGGAAGTAGCATTTATCAATTTCTAAAATATGAATTTGTAAAGGAATCTTTGGAAGATGAACCTGACTTGAAGAAGATGTTTCCATCCATTCAGCATACAATTCCACTAGCCAGTGCATATTCTACTTATTTTGAATCTTCAGTAAATCAATCAAATTCTAGAATTCAAGAACAGATGATGTTGATGGATAACACTAATCAAGAACCACAGTTTCCAAATTATTCTATAATAATTAATGAAAATGGGTCAACAACATTCTTCATTGAGACTTTGGATTATATTTGGTATGATACCCAATTCTTTAAAGTTACCAAGTTACTAGAGTTGATTTCTAAAGAAGAAGTTGAGAAGAATCAAGATCAAGCCTTGCCATCATGAACAAGACCATCTGATCATATACCACTTATGGTAGAATTACAATTACTTCCATTAGTTCATAAGGTTGATCAAGATCAAGAAGTATCTCACTCTTACTTTTATTTGATGATCTTATTATTTTATTCATTGTTTAATTTATATTTCAATTAGATTAATAAAATATCTAAGGAAATGTAAGTTGGAAATAAAGAATTTTCCCTACCTTCACTTGGATAATCATATATGAGTTGCACATTGTGTGACCCTGGTTAGAACTAGTGATTGGTAGTTGGTAGATCTTTAATTCACTTCTTACCATTATCTTGGAAAATGAAGTAAGTATCAAGAAAGTAATTTTCCATATAATCTTTCTCACATATATCTTATTTGTAGAATAAGCAAGAAACAACTTTAAGATCAAAGGAGGAATCGAATTATTTGAGCACAGGATCATGAAAGAAAGCATTAAAGGTAGAAAAAGATAGAGAACGTGGATTTGTTCAAGGACGAACGAAACCTAAGGGGGGTAGATTGTCACATCCCCATTCCCAAATGATGTGGTTGCCTAATGAAGGTGACGTCTTTTCATAACAAGTGTTATTGTTATCTTAACAAGACCCAAAAAGGGTAGTTGTGATTAAGACCCGAAAGGGCATGTTATAATAATGGACATGTCTCTTGATGAACCTTTGGGGGCTTGACCTAAGACATTTACACCCAGGGTTAGAGGTTGTGCCAGCATGGGAATGGTGGAGCCAATACAGGCAAGTCATGGGGTGGCGGAGCTGGTGTAGGCAAATCATAGGAAGCTAGGTGAAGTGGGACAGGAAGAGGACTGGCCCACCCTTCTGGCTAGGTTATAGGCCTAACTGTGGTGGCAGTGTTGGATTTCCTCCAAGGGATAAATGCTAAAGGAAGAAAATCCCAAGAAACACTCTCAGAGAACGATTTGGATACACTCTTCCATATCAATAAAGTATTCTTTTCTTCCTATTTCTGTAGCATTTTTCCTATTATTTCTTTAATACATAATGCTAAATATTACTTATATTTTGCATTTGGTATGTTTTCTTCGTATGCATAATGTCTAATATATCGTATATTTGACATTTGCTATGACATTTGGGGATGGGATGTCACAAAGCCCTTACCCTTTTTCCATAATAATGGGATCATGTGATTATTACACTTTGCATCTAGGAAATGCCCTAGCATCTACAAATTTATTTTTTTTAAAAAAACTCATTCATAAGATTTGATATGGTTTTACAATTGGTTGCTAACCTAATGCTAACCTTCCTCCTTTTATAATTCATTTTCCATGAAATTGTACAAAAGGCATGAAGGATCCCTTTAGGTGGATCTAGGCTGAAAGGATCTCTTTGAATAGTTGATCACATCCTTCCATTCCAAGTTAGAAATAGATGGTACATTGTGTTTGCCCTTCCACTGCTTGTACTATGAATATATTCATTTATTAAAGCTACATCGAGCCTTATCAAGCATTTAAGTTTTGGTTATTATTTTGTCCAAATAGTATCTACCTATAGCATGATCCATTCTAGTTCTTATTAATATAGCTAAGCTTCACAAGTGTAGTTGGAAAGATCGTAATCTTACCATAAATGTCCCAACATTAGAGTTGTTTGTCTTGTTAAAAGATAAAGGTATATTCTAAATAGAAAGGATCTTAATGGATGAACATAAATTAAACTAGTTGAGGTTCCTACCAGTTTTCAAGCTTTTCATGTCATTCATGTGTGCATCTTAAATAGTATGAAGATGAATTGTTGTAAACTCCACATTGATCTTATATAATAACTACTGCTAGACATCTAGCATTATCCTTGATAACAATGCTAAATGATGAGTAGCTAGCATGCTCCATGCTTATACATACATCTCTACAAGTATCATGGTAGACACTGTTGTAATTCATGGATAAACTAAGTGGAAAATTCAGCATATTTATGGTGATCAAAAATTACTATATTCTTAATCACACTTAAAAATGCTGAAAATCATATCATTAAGCATGATTACAATGTATGATGATGATATTATTATGTCCCATGTTTATTGATTATAAAAATTACTAACAATGAACATTAACTAAAAATAGTAAATAGCTAAAAATAGAAATAATCCTGAAATATCCTAATGGTGATAAGAGTTCACTCTATCAACCTTTCAACATGTTCCTAGATTTATAACTTAATTTGTAGACAAACCAAATTAATTAACTACTAGGATTACCAAGTTAATTAGTGTTTAACATTTGATACTTTATCAGGCTTATTCTGCCATAACTAATATGCTTAAAAACATGAACATTATGCTAATTAATGATAATAAATTATAATAAAGTAAAATGTTTAAAAATGTAAGTCTAATCAAAGTAATATTGCTGTAATGAGAAACAATCAATCTCAATCTTTATGCTAAAACATGGTCACATCTAGGTATAGAAACTTAAACAAAGACTTTAGACAGTGGAGTTAATCACACACTATTGGCACTTACTATAAGTTATGAAAACAAACTACAAGGGCTTCGCTAAAACTACTATAAAGATGACATGAATACTTCTTGACTGATCAGTGGTGAGTATACCCTACACCCAACCATACGAATTACAAACATTCATGCACTATCTCATCAAATTTTGTAGACCTTAAGTTCCTGAATACGCTAGTTCTAGGAAGTGAAATCTAATTTTGACGATTGTTGTCTTTCCAACTACACTTGTGAAGCTTAGCTATATGGTTAAGTGTAATTGGGGCACATGATCTTTATTATTTTATATTTTATTTATCTATGATTGATAACAAGTTGAAACTTAATTTATTAACTAATTTAACTAATATAATTGCTAATTAATAACTAACTATCCTAACATAAGCATCCAGTCCCACTTTTCATACACATCTTGAATGCATACAACGCTGCTGGGTTACCAAGTGTTAAGTGCTGCTGGGATTACCAAGCATTTTATGTTATGCTCAAAGCTGTTATACTTATGTGTTTAATCTATTTAGCTTAATTATTTAATTAATTAAATTCTTATTTATCTTAATTAATCATGTAATTAATGAAAATGGTAAATGCATAAATAAATCATTAATCTATTCCAAGTGTGGCAAGGTTTGATTAAAAGGCTCATCTTTATTGCCATTCACACTACTGTGCTCAAGTACATCAGTGCTTAAATAAAGATTCATGCACTTTTTAACTCCTACTATGGGCACTCAGAAAACATATTCTAGCTTCAATGACAAAACTGCAAGAGCTCTACTACAACTATGACAAGACATGTCATAAACACGGTGGGTGAGTGCATATTTATAGACTTTATTGTGAAGTTACATTGACAAGGCCTTGTAAACATAGCAAACATTACATTGATGTGGCCTAGTCAATGGGACAACATCACATAGATGAGGCCACATTGACAAGGGCCTATCAGCAAGGCCATATCAATGGTGGCCTATCGACGTGACTCTTTAATGCTTCATCATATCCCCATGACTAAATGAAAAATTTTTCTCAAGTTCTTTTACAAAATTGGAAAGGTATGGAATTGTTGACTAACACTTGACATGACAAAACTAAGTGCTTGAGTGTACAGATCAACATCATTACATAATTTGTGGTGTTCATGACACAAAATTGAACACCATGACATGACTACTCAAACTAGATGACACATCCTTTGATGGTATGAAGGTGGTTGAGAAGATCAAAAAATCCTAGGTAGTGGTGGTTCCTAAGGCTCCAAAGGACCTTCACTAGCTTTGGGCACGCGTGGTGGTTATGGAGGCTATGGCTATCCTACTATGGTTGCTACCTTTGGTGGAAGGTAAAAGACATCCAGTAATGCCTTCATTTTCTCCTCCTTGCTCTAGGAATCATTCCCAATTCACGTAGCATTGCAAATGTGGGCTAGAATGAGGTTATCCCATAGATAGAGTATTACTGAAAATAGTTCCTTAACGTTGATGAACTAGGCTATGAATTATTTGTGTTTAACATTGAACACCCTGATTACATTTTGCAACTCCTAGTAGTCATTCATTCTTTTTGCTAGGCTCTAGTAGTGGATCTCTGATTAGTATATTTATCCTTGAGAACCTTGAGTTCAACATTTACCTCTATAAGCTTTTGCTTGGCGTCCTTGTGGTGCTTAAAATTGACCTCGTACAACAAGTACAAGCTGGCCACCTACTTTTCTAGTTCTGACCATGGCTATTTAGTAGTCAAACATAGCTAGGTTTGCATACTGGAGACTAGAAAGCTCCATATATTCAATCATCTTTTGTATTTGCAACTCCTTCAGGTGAATTTTTGCTTTATTATATTGATCAATCCCATCAATGATGGGCTACCATAATTCATGTCCTTGTTGGAGTTGCTAGAGGGTCTCGTTCACCTTTGCCTTCGTCACTTAAATATGTTTCTCATTTATTTCCTTCTGTAGGCTGACTTAGTCTTTGTAGTGATCTTTGACTCTTTCAAACTTAAGAGCCTCTGATTTCTAGGTAGCCATCTCTATTGCAGCCTTTTGGTGAAGGGCATAGACCTCCTCCATGAAGAGGTTTCTGATCTGAGCTACTAATCTTCTTAACTTTGTATTTTCTCTAGCTAGTTGCTCCTTCTGTTGATGGATAAAATCAGTCAATTGTTATTTATGTGCATCAATGTTTTGTAGACTATGATTTTTTGCAGTCAAATAAACATTTATCCGATGGGTTAGATCCAAGGCCTTCTAAATTTTATACTAGGTGGCCTCTACTAAGGATTGGTAGAACATCGTCATCTCCATCGCACCCTCAACCCCTTTCAACCTCATGTGAAGTTGTTTATGTGTTTTATCTCTTGTTAATGTTGGGTTGAGAAATGTAGGGTTAGCAGCCTGGGCTCTTAGTTTAGCAACTTCCATAGCCAAGCATTCATTCAACTCCTTGGCTATTTCGAGTTGTCCTTCCAATATAATATTCTTGCCCCTTGACTCTAGTAGCTTTAATTGGGTTACAGTTATATTATTCGAAAGGTTAAAGACATCCAGAAGTAGTTGCCTAGTTCCTACCAGCTGATCCAATAGTTGTTCATGCTAAACTACACTTAGTCTATTGCTTATGGTCCCTATAGTTGTTTTCGCATCCTTAAGTGTAGTGACATTTGGTACAAATGTTACAAGTGCATTAAGTGTTTTGGTGATTCTATCAATAAATACCTCTACTATTGTTTCTCTTCCTTGGTGCTACATCACTAATACTATTAGCCCCTCGCCCTGCTCCAAGTGTACTAAAAAGATCATGATGTTTCAAAAAATCTCTAGGAGTTGCTACTATTTTCAGAGAGATACTATTACCTCTCTGGTGCTAGGATTCAACCTCATGGACAACTACATTTGTTGGGCAGAGAAAATGAATCCACCCCCCTCCATTAGGCTAACTTTTCAAGCCCCCTCGGTGTGCCTGTCGCCAGCAGCCGACTCGCCCCTAGCCCCCCCCCCCCCCCCCTTCTCTATTGAGGACATCGTTACTGTTTGTGTGTGGGGTTGTACCCCCCTGTTGGGGGTGCACCCCCCCCCCTGTTGGGGTGTTTTGGACGTCTGTACGGCTCTGTGGTTTGGCGGCTCGGCTTGATGTCATCCGAGTTTTGATCTTCTGATCTTTTGTGGGTTTCCGAGGCCCCCCCTCCCCTTTGGGGTGGGCCACCCCTGGTCTGCCCCCCGCTTGTACTTGTATACTCGTGTACCATACTTTCAGTAATACATTCCCGAACATTCTCTCAAAAAAAAAAAAACTTTTCAAGCCACCTCATTTAGATGACTCATTATGAGTTGATACATGGATGGATCTCCACCTCTCATGCTTGCCTATTGCTCTTGCTTGCTCAAGAGCCATTCTTAGTACTCATACAACCATTGGGATGTTGTAGTGACATTTGGCACTATTTTCTAAGTGATAAGTGGAGGTGGTGGTTGCTGCTCCTCTTCCTAGATTATTATTGTAGGAGTTTTTCCCTTTATCATCTCCACCCAATTAGTAGTGAAAGCACGTTGAACAGCACCATTACTATAGCAGACTATTCCTCTCCTTTAACATAGTTTTCTAATGAGGCATGGGAAGGGGAGTGCCTTCATTCCACATTGATTCTCCTTGAATTGCTTCTCTATCTCTAGATAGATTAGCTATGGAAGGTTGACTAGGAATATTCTACTTAGAGTAGCACATGCATAGGAAGAAAAGGCAGTGATCTTGTTCAGCCTCATCATAGGATTTAGGTGAAAGGCCACAATCTTGTAATGGCTTCTTTCTATCAGTGTGAGAGCACCATACCCCTTGTAGTCGATACCATAGTACCACTGAACCCATTCATTTTTGGTTCTTGGATCTATGTACATCAAAATCTCGATGAGATTTGCCCTAGTTTTAGGCAACCCAAGTGCCTCTATAATGGCTTACATTGAATAGAACACTAAAATATCCTTCATCTTAACCGTTGAACTAGCTTTCCTATTGTTCCAAAATAGGAACGTCTCTCCCATATACCACTCTTGGCTAGAAGTGATAATTGGCCACATGGGAGAGATCTTCGGTTGGTCTTGTACCTCTTTAGGTGCTTGCTGTAAGAAAGAGCTAAAGTTCAACTTTTGGAGCACTATTTTTTAAACCTTCCTTGATCTGATTTGATTTAGGTAGGCTTCCATCAAGGTCACCTCAAGGTTTGCTTGTTGAGATGGTGCCTCATCCTAGTGGCAATGCTCTATTGCTGCCACCTATTTTGGAATCTGACGAATAGACTCTACTTTGCCTCTTCCCTAAGAGGCCCCATGGCATGGGTTGTAATCGATTCTTCTTGGGTTGGTTCATGGTCCCTTTCCATTCTTGATCATTTTTCCCTTGGTTGAGACGATCCTCCTTCTTGTGTGTGTTTGCCTTTTGGTATCATTTGCGGTTACAACACATCCATGGATTAGTAAATATAATGTGTAACTTAAAATTTTTGGATACCTTATCTTGTTAATTAATTACACTTGGCTATGGTTGGACCATGGAAAATTGATTATTTTATTATTATTTTATTAATTAATTAATGTTTTGTTGTAAGTATTATTGAAGCTCGTTGGAAAGGTTTAACTCTTGTAATTTGATGTTTTAATGATGATTCCTTAGTTAAACCTTTGTGAGAGTTTAAAAAATGTTGAAAAAATTTCTATAAAAAATGGCACATTGTGGCCCCCATGACTAAGAGCTTACCTCTGAAAGCTACATGGTTAAAGAATGGAGTGATTTGGACAAACAGTTAGGAAGTTATGGGCTTTGGAAGGTTCTAGGCTCTGAAAATTGCAAAAACTCCTTAGGCATTTGAAAGAAAATGTGAACATTTCTAAGGGAGATCATGCATATATATAGTATTTTTTTGCTACATCAATGAAGCCCATGCATATACAAGGCCTTGTATATGCATGGGCTTCATTGATGGGGCCCTGTTTATGGGGTTTGTAAACAAAATTTTCAAACTTGAATATTTCAAAAAATAAAAGGAATTTTTGAATGAATTTGGGGTCTATGGAGTTCCAGAAAAGCTAACAATATGATGAAAAAATTGAAGAGGATCTTTAAAAGCTCAAAAATTCAAGAATTTGATGGAGAATGTATGAATTGAAGAAAATACTTAAATGAACACACAATCAAATGTAGAAAATGGGTGCACAAAAGATTCTGATTACAATAATGCCTAAGGATAAGGTGCTTAATGAACCCAACCAAGAGATATGCAAGTGGGTCCTCCCCATAGCAGGCACATGCCCTATTTTCCCTTGCATAACCTCAACATAAAGAGTCCATGGGCCCCATAGGTAATAATGGTTTATGAAAGTTAAGGACCAAAACCTAGAAGATTCTACCATAGAATTCAAGGACGTTAGGCAAAGACACCAAACAAGAACATGGACACTAGCAATGAGGTGAGTTATGGGCAACATGGATGGATGATGAATAAGGTGGAATGGAGTTCCAATTTGAGGTCCTAAGAAGTTCCTTGTGGATTTCTAATTAAATGACCTGAGAAGATCCATCCTTAGTCTAGACCAAAACCAACCACTTTTAGTGACTTTGCATCGCCACTCCAAGATTGATCCATCTCCCTGAGACACAAGAATGCTTCCACAGAACAACCACCATTTCTTAAATGGAAGAAAAGGAAAGTAGGAAGTGAGAGAGGGCCTTAGTTAGAGGGGACCTTCAAGCATGGGTAACATGTCTTTACAGTCCCATAACCAATGCTTGTAGCCCATTTATTTGTCTAAGGGCTGTGCTTTGAATTCCCATCATGTTTTTTTTTTGTTTTTTTGTTTGTTTGTTCTTTTTTTTTTCTGAAATTTTTGAATGAAAACCATACCATGTAAAGACTTATTCGACTTTCTATTTATGGTCAACACAAAATGTTAAGAAGTCCACAAAAACACTCATGCACCCATGTAAGTGGAAGAGTATAAAGAGTATTGAGTCTCCTTGAAGTCACACCCTATGCAAACCTTTGAATCCTTCCTAATTTTAGAAACCACTAAGGTCACAAATTTATTAAAGGTTTATTTAATGAAAGGGACCTCATATTCCCAAAACAAGGAAAACAATAAATTTTTGTGGATGGGTGGATGTCATGGACTCACTGCCTGCTCCATGAAAAAGAAACCATGTCTTAGCCATTGATACAAAAAATCAAAAATAGAAACTAAACATTAGTAAATAAAACATTAAGTGCAAACCACCATTAGCAACAACTATAGCACCACTGTGTCCTATTAGCTCAAAGTAAATTTATTAACAAAAATTAGAAAAATCATACTAAAAAAATTAAAAAATATATAAGAAAGTGTAAAATATTCAAGAAAAATTTAAATGTACTAACGATGGTATAAAACAGAAAATGATGTAAAATAGGAAAAAATTTTAAAATAAAAAAAGTGTAAAATAAACAATTTTCAAAAACAAAAATGTGTTAAAAAAAATAGAAAAATTGAGGATCCACGTATATAGTTAGCATGGATGGCCATATCCCCCATGACTAAGTTGGAAGGGGGAGATCCAAAAAATTGAGTGCAGTTGTCCATCCATTATGGTATTTGTTGTACTCGCTTGCTTGGGCTCGTGGAAAGGCTTTACCTATTGGATGTTGACCAATTACTTCTTGTTTAGGCTTTTAGGTTTGTATATGATCATGATCCTAGAAGGAAAGGTTCCATCGATTATATAAGGCTCCTTTCACAATGTTTGCAATTCAATTTTTTGAGAAACATAAGTGGAGTCCTAGTCGAGGACCTTATCTCTAGGTTGAAGTTTCATCCTTTTGATTCTTAGGTCATGTTGTTGCTTGTTGAATGCCTTGTGCACTTCATTCAAGGATAGGTCCACTGATAAGTGGCGAGGTACCCCTACACTCAACCATACGAAACGAGCGTAGCACGCGTGATCTAGTCGAACTCCGCAGACTAAATGCCTAAACGCCCCATGAAACACTTGGGGTTAATCGTTCGTTGTCTTCCCAGGCTTGCTTGTATGTGTCACGGTGTATGGTTAAACAAGTCTAAGGTATATGATTTTTTTGGTATTTTTCGATTTATCTCCTATGCTAAACGGTAAAGGATTGAGAAACTAAAACTAACTCTAACTACAGCTTTAAGTCCTAGTGTCAGCATCCATTCCCACTTGCCGTACACACCCTGAACTGTGCAACTGTGGCTACCAAATGCTAATCGTTACTGGGATTACCACACGTAACGCATGTGCTTGAAGCGGTCGTACTGAGGCACTTAACTAACCTAAGTGTGACAAGCAGCTGATTCCTTGACTAGCCGTAGACATCCGGAGATGCTCATAATCAAGTCGTACTTGTCCCANGCGGGCACATGGAAAATATTCTATCTCTGGGGTGATCAATCCGCCAAAGCTTTGCTACTTTATTCCTATCATTCAAATGAGGGGAGTGCTGCCTCTTATTTATAGATATGGCGGCGGACCGCGATATTGTGTATGCGATATCGCAGGGAAAGACGCGATATCGCATACGCGATATCACAGGGGATGCAATATCGCGTCAGCCGTAATATCGTGTACGCAATATCGCGGCTTGTGCAATCCGTGTCTCATCATACCCCCATGACTGAATAAAAACTCATCCTCAAGTTCCTTACAATGATATCAGGTAGGTATGGAATTATTGAGGGAAATGGAACTAATGGAATGACATGTGAATGGTTCATTATTACAAGACTTGACACAATTGGTGTTCATGACAACAATGGTGAACACCTTATTACAATGACATCAAGCCACATTTGGCAGCTGAGAGAAAAGAGGAGAGAGAATAGAAGAGAAGAAGAGAGAAGAGTCTTGTTGCTGCCAACGCCTAGATTGCGCCGTCTGTTGTCCATTCGTAAGCGCATTATCGATCCTACTCCTTGCAGAGCTACTTCAGCGCTGCTCCATTCCAAGTGTTTGCTTCAGATCCATTCCATTGTTGTATGATTACCATCTGCACACACAACACAATCATATATTAGCAAGGTTAATTGGATCATTAAGTAAATAATACCTTGCTTCGGTTTGGGTTCATTGGCTAGGTTGTGGTATGGCTGATATGGATCTGGGAAAATGTAGATGATGACTACCGAAGGTATAGGGGTTAGGAAGAAAAACAAAAAAATCCGGGGCTTAGGAGAAAAATTGAAAAAGCAGGCCCCATACCCCCATGACTAATCGCGAACCTCTGGTAGCGTTAGAATGGAGAAAGAAAAGGAGTA
>MNCI01006187.1:35312-48713 GCA_015680685.1 Gnetum montanum
GAGCAGCCGATTCCTTGATTAGCAGTACACATCCGTAGATGCTCATAATCAAGTCGTACTCGTGCGCACTAGGAAAGTAATAAATAACAATGAAATAAAACCATGTACTGCAAGGTTTATCCAATCAAGTTCATCTTTATTGCTATACACAACTTGTGTTCAAGTTACAAAGTTGCTCGAATAAAGAGCCGTTCACTCTAGGACTCCTACTGCAAGCACATGGGAAATTAATCTAACTCTGGAGTGTTCAAACTGCCAGAGCTTCTCTACTTCTAGCCAGGATTCAGAAATGAAGGGAGTGCCACCTCTTATTTATAGATATGGTAGCAGACCGCGATATCGCATACGTGATATCGTAGGGAAAGATGCAATATCGCGGCACTATGCATGTCGCGTCTCATCACCAAGCATTAGAAAGTGGTAGGAGCATTGCATAGACCAAAAGGCATCTTTCAATATGCAAAACCTTCCTAAGGACTCATGAATATTGTTTTGGCTTGATCTTCTAATGCAATCTAGATTTGGTTATAGCCACTATAACCATCTAGAAAACTATAATAGCAATGCCTAGATATGGTGTCCAACACATGATCAATGAATGACAATGGAAAATGATCTTTGAATGCTGCCATGTTTAACAACTTGAAGTCAATACAAACTCATCACTTGCCACTTCTCTTTGGAACTATCATGAGTGGGTTGACCCACTTACTATCTACAATGGGGTAAATGAACCATACCTTAAGAAGTTGCTCAATCCCCTCTTTGATGATTTGCTTCAATTTTGGGTTCAACCACCATTGTTGTTGCGTCCTTGGCTTCATGGATGGATCAATATAAATGTGATGTTGGCATATCTATAGATCAACTCCATTGAGTTTAGGATATGACCAGGCAAAGGCTATTAGTCATCTATTGACCACTTTCAATAATTTTTCTTTTTACTCAAGAGCAAATTTGACATTAAGTATGACTAGCTTTCCATTTTTCAAGAATGCATATTCCAAGTTGATAGGTAGAGTTTTCAACTCCAGGGGCTCTTATTTGAAATTCTCAGAAATTTCCAACTCTCCTCAATTGGTATCATCATTTTTATCATTAGAGAGTTGGTGATGAAATTTCTTTATTTCATCCATGCCTATGACATAAGCACATGTCAAGTTCTCAATATGTTCCATGCACATTGTGTTGCTTTCAGGATCAATGGTCAACCACTAGGTATCCTCTTGTTCTATGGTTTCTACGTACAGACACCTTTAAATATCTACTTCATGTGCACATTGCCTACATGCAAAAATAGATGCTTGTTTCATAGAACAAAGTTTCTACATGAAATTCACCCTATATTGTTGTATGCGATGCATGGAACTTGCATTTTCTCGATCTTTCCAAATGCATTTTCCTTAGATATTTCTAGGGAAAGATCTCTAATGCCCATTCTGGTATCAACGGTGCTTAGCCATGCCATTCCCATAATGATTGGGAAGTCCCCCTTATAGTTCTCAACCTTGATTTCTAGGAAATCAGTAGGATAAGACCACCCATAGATAGTGGTCACAATTTCTTCTACTAGTCCTAATGGAATAGTAATGGATTAGTCTACTAATTCCAATCAAATATTGCTCTTCTTGAGAGGCAGCAAGTTCCAAGCAATATACATCTCATGAGAAATCAAGTTAACACTGGAACTTGAATCAAGAAGAGCTTTACATGGTTCATTCCTAGTAATGTGTAAATAGATAAGAGCACTCCAAGGATTAGCTAATTTCTTAGGAAGGTTGCCAGCCTAGATCCAATTAGATATGGCATAAATGAGCATAACAATATGGATTTTGGGTGGCATTTGATTTGAAGGGTTCCTAATGGAATGGTTTGCAGAGGATGAGGGAGGAGCAAGATGACCAACCGCTTGACCCTATGAGGGCTTAGTAGGGCTGTTAAGTTGAAAAAATGGTCTTTTATAAGCATAAATTTTTGAACCACTCAGTTGATTAACTAATTTTAGATTGACAACCCTAGTAGCATTGTGTTGCTGCAGCTGGGCTGGAAGTTCATCCTCCATGGATGGAGTAGGTAGTAGCTACATTGAGGGTGGAGAAATAGGTGCAAGAATAGGAGGAGGATAAGCATGAAATGTGGTATCCCTTTTGGAATATGGAGAATGAGTTCTATAGTGTTCGAGAGGATAGTAGTGATGTTGGAAAGGAGAAACATGACTGGAAGAGTCATGTGGAAATAGGGATTACTAAATGTAATACCCATATGAATCTAGTTGTCTATAAGGGTGAGGCTACCTTGGTAGTGGCAACACCCATGATTGTGATTACTACCGCTATTGATATTGCTTGTATAGTTATGGTGGAGTTCCACTTGGATAAAATTATTGTTGTTGATGGAACTGTTTGGGATTGCCTTGAGGATAAGGCAATCTTCTAAATGTTTGTCTTTTTACTAGTCTTAGATTCAAAGCATACACCCCAAACTCTTGTAAGTGTGACAAAATAGGGCAACATCCCTTAGGATGTTCATATTAGTAAATGTTACACCCACCATCATCATTTGATTCAATTTTCACAATTTCCTCTATGGTAGTAATCTTGCCCTTATTCTTTTGATTGGCACGTTCAACTTCCTTTTGCCTCCTGTGGTCAAAATCACTACTTTGTTCTTTAGAATCTTCAGTAATTTTCAAAATAGCTTGAAATATTCTATCAATAGAGTCCCACAACTAACCTACCTTAGCCGAAATTTCAAAGGTAAATTTTTGAATCGATAAGATTTTCCAATTCACCACCTCATCAAGTGGTGATTCCTCCTCATTGTCATAAAATTGGACCTCTCTCTTGTGAATGGAAGGATCTTGATTATACTCTTTTGTACTTTCATGTTTTTTGAACTCTCTTTCTTTTGCTACTTGCTCAATCAACCTTTGGACCTGATGGGCTCTTAGCTCTGATAGTCTTCCTTGGGTGTAGATCCCAAGAGTTCTCCTCATTTTAGAGTGAAACCCATCTATGATGTGGCAAAGTTGTTCTTGATGAAAGTAAGCATGGCCAGGGCATCAATGTAATAAGGAATAATATTTGCCCATGGAAACATCCAAGGACTCATGTGTTCCTTGCTTTGAACCCTAGATCTCCCTTATTAGATTGGACACTTGGGAGTACATTTGATACTTGTTGTTGAATAATTCGAGCATCGTACTCGATCTACAGATTGATTGCTACTCCAAGGATTGATACCAATTTTCTACTTCTTTGATGAGTATCCTAGGAAATAACTTAAGCTTTTTCCAATCATTTTCTATGTTTTGTAGGACATAGGTATCATGAAAAGCTTGAAGATGATTTTGTGTATTAGAGTTATACCCCCCTCAAACTTGGGGATGTTTTTCATATCCAATTGCTTAATCTTGCTATCTTTCATATGCCTTGTTAGAATTCTCACTACCTCTATGATGTTTAGCATGCTTCGAGTGACAAGAAAAGGCTCATCGTAGCCATGACCTTGATGCCTACGATGCCCTCTACTATCTCTTCATTCATGGCAATGGGCCTATCTTGAATGCTTATGCCCTAGATCTTAACTTGCCTGATGCTCTCGATGATCATCTTAGTCTTATTAGTTACCTCCATCACGATCATGTTTCCTACAGTTGTGTTTGGAGCCAAAAGAGAAAGAAGATGAGGATGAAGGTGAAGAGGAAGGAGGACTAGAATCATCATGGTGTCTTCCATCCCCTCTTAATTGGTTTCAGCCATGATCATGATCATGTTGCTTGCCGACATCCCTACCATGAATCTCCTCCTCAGATCCCCCTTTGTCATGGGATCCGTTCTTGCCAAAACCAAGATTATGTATTGTGGACTGCAAGTTCTAGTTTTGACCTTCTTCACTAAGGTCAAAGAAAGGAGTCTCTCTATATGAAAAATCACCATAGAAGGGTTCTTCACCATCTTTTTAGTACATCATGAATGAGAAATCATTAGACCACTTCCCCTTCGTAGACTTGTAATGTTGCTCCAACTATCGATCCCTTAGACGTTATGCATCGATGGGATGATAATCCCCTATCGTTACTATTCTTCACAACATATTTAGCATGAAGCCCTTGGGTGCCCAACTGCATAAGCATTTAGTGAAGCATTGCAGGAATGGATCGATTGGGCAGCAACACAATGTTGCCCTCCATGTCTTGACATCGTAGTTTTTCATCTTGGTGCAGGACAAAAGTGAAATTGGGTATATACTCATTAGGATGAGCATATATCACTCTATATTGCTAGGGCACTTACTGATTTACTTTATTAGATGTGGATGGAGAATCACTCATGTGAGAAGAAGACATCTTGTATTTGAATACAAGAAATGTAGTGTGCTTTCTTATAATTGTTATAGTTATTTTGATGTATGATATGCCTTTAGGGTTCATTCCAATGATGTTAAATAATTTTTCACTAAATCCTAAATAGCACACATAACAAACTAAAGGTCCTCGATAATGATGCCAGTGGTGAGTATATCCTACACCCAACTATATGAATTACAAGTGTTCACATGCAATCCAGTCAAATTCTGCAGATCTTAAGTTCCTAAGTATGTTGGTTCTAGGAAGTGAAATCTAATTATGATGATCGTTGTCCTCCCAACTACACTTGTGAAGCTTAGTTGTATGGTTAAGTGTAATTGGGGCACATGATTTTTATTATTTTATATTTTATTTTCCTACAATTGATAACAAGTTGAAAATTAATTTATTAACAAATTTAACTAATATGATTGCTAATTAATAACTAACTATCCTAACATAAGCATCCGGTCCCACTTTCCATACACATCCTGAACACATACAACACTGCTGGGTTACCAAACATTAAATGCTACTAGGATTACCAAGCACTATATGTTATGCTCAAATTGGTCATACTTATGTGTTTAATCTATTTAGCTTAATTAGTTAATTAATTAAAGTCTTACTTATATTAATAATTAATGAAAATGATAAATGTAGAAATAAATCATTAATTTATTCCAAGTGTTGCAAGGTTTGATCAAAAGGCTCATCTTTATTGCCATTCACACTAGTGTGCTTAGGTACATTAGTGCTCAGATAAAGATTCGTACACTTTTTGACTCCTGTTGCAGGCACTCAAAAAAATGTTTTAACTTTAATTACAAAATTGCAAGAGCTGTACTACAACTATAACAAGACATGCCATAAACACAGTGGATGAGCATGTATTTATAGACTTTATTGTTGAGCAATGTCAATAGGGCCTCATAAACGTAGCAAACACTATGTCGGTGTGGCCCTATCAACTGGGCAACACCACATAGACAAGGTTACATTAACAAGGGCCCATTGACGAGGCCATGTCAATAGGGGCCATCGACACAAATCTTTGATGCTTCATCAGTGACTCAATAAATGTATTAAATGCACCAACACACATGCATCTAGTCATTGACATCTAATAAAGCATCACATCATGTCATTACAATGTGTTTAAGGCCTTCTACTTATAAGTTTTCAAAGGGGCCAAGTTGTACATCATGGGGCCAGAATCAAGTAGTTCTAACCATCAAATATTTACAAATTCATTTTGGAAGTTATGTTCTTTCATTTTCCATCATCAAATTTAACTTTTTTTAAAATAAATATGCTCCAACATATGAAGCATAAAATACATTTTATAAGATTCATGATAAACTTATTAATTAATTGAATTTTATCCTCCACTTTTATGTAGACTATTTTTCCAACAATCCCTCTAAGGTGTATGGAATAGAGCTGATTTTTTTTGTTTCTCTTTCATTTTTTTCTTAACACATGAGCTACTTCTTTATCTTCTTAGTTTCTTCAAACACATTAAATCTTCTTCCTATGACTTCAACTTGTTGCCTTTTTTTTTCACTTCAACTTAGACTTATACTTGTAATGGTTTATCATATTCTTCTTTATGGACAAGGGATCATTTGTAATGTTTGGCTTGTCTTCTTTGTCTATCCCTTTCTTTGTAATTTTAACAATTCTTGGGTATTTTTTATGGTTTATTTTTGTTTAAATTTTTAATAGATATTTGAGTGTCCAATATTCTAAACTTATTAGTCATACCATGTTTGCTTAATATGATGCAACAATTATCTAAAAACTCACATTGTTTCCCCTTTGTTCAATTTTCCTAACTAATAATATTGGATTAGATAAGTTGAAGACAAAAAATACATCATGGATAGGTATTTCTTGGTCATTCTTCAAGGTGAGAAGTAATTTACACATGCCTTTAATTTCCAAGGATTTTTCATTGACAACTTTAATTCTTCCAAGGTCTTTACACTTTTTGAGCTCTATGAAGTCTTCTTTGTTAGGTATCATTCAATTAGAACACCCATTATTAATGACCCAAGCATGTGTAAGTAAGTTTCTTTCCATGTCAAATGCTACCATGTTTGAGTTCTCTCCTTCACTTATTCTAGTCTAACTTTGTTCATCTTCATTATTTAATTTCTTCTTGTTAAAGTAATTAGAAGAAAAAGTATGCTTGTACTAGCATTTTACTTCTATATAACCTTTATTGTATTAAAAATTACATATAGGAATTTCCTTGGATTTGAAATTGTATTTCTTATCTTCCTTCTTATGCTTTGAATCTTCAATTTTACATTTCTCCTTCTTGAATAATCTTGTCTTTGGCCACATATGTTGGTCTTTCCTCAACTTCAAACTTAAATTTTTTAATGATCCTNGGTTCCTTCTTTGTCCAATATTTAGAATAATAAGATTTGAATTTTCTTGAAAACCATATTTAAAAGTGTCCTAGCATTTATGAATTTCTAATAGAATATTTATATAGTTGGCCTAAAAAGATGAAATATTGTGTGCCATCAAAGATGATCCAACACCTTGGTACTTTAGTCTTATTTAACATCTTACTCCTCAATTAGCACAACCAATGCTTTAATACCAATCAGTTAAGGATTAGCTATGATGTTGAAGGTTTGCCCATCAATTGTGAGACTTTATAATGATGGGAGTCAAAGAATCATGAGAATAATTTTAAGTAAATGTAAATAGTATCTGAGAGTAGTGAGAGTCTTAAATATTTTGTCTCAAGGCCTCTTCTTCAATTCAATTTTAAAATCAAGTCATAAACACCTTAGTAACTATTACATTAAGTCATTACAATGTGTTCAAGGCCTTCTATTTATAGGATTTCATAGGGGCCAAGTTGTACATCTTGGGGCTAAATTAATTTAGCATGAAAATTTGTAAAGATACCATTTTCAATGAATATTGAAGACAAAATTAAGTACATTCATCCATTAAATATTTAAAAATTCATTTTACAAGGGCATGTCCATTCATTTTTTTACAATCAATTCTAATATTTTTTTAATATAAAAATGATTTAATATATGAAGCTCAAAAAAAATTTATAAGGTTTATTAATAGTGACATTATTATTATTATTATTATTATGAATGAAAGGAGGATGGTTTGGGGAGTGGAGGGGGTGCAATGTTGTTGGAACTCAAAACTTTTTTTTACTAATATTTACCCTTAAGACATAGAGTCAAATTAGAACTTTATGACTTAGCATTGCTCACTAGAATCAAACCCATGACTTTAAGCTTCCAAATTAAGAGTTTTACCATTAGGCTAATACTTCATTATTGATTGATTAATTAAATTTTATTCTATACCCTTATGTAGCCTATTTTTCTAATAATTTATAATAAGGTAATCCTTTGTACCTAAATGCTAAATTTGCAAAAAGAATAGATTAAACAATGAAGTGTTAGCCTAGTTGCAAGACTTATGATTTGGAAGCTTTAAGTTACAAATTTAATTCTAGTAGGCAATGCTAAGTTATTGATGAGTGGCGAGGTACCCCTACACACAACCATACGAATACGAGCATTCATGCACTATCTGGTCAAACTCTGCAGATGGGCTAGTTGTGGTTTTTAGTTAGTTACACATTGATCACAGTTCGTTGTCTTCCCACCTAGACTAGTATTTGCTTTGTCACGTATGGTTTAGTCCAAAGTGAGGTGTACGATGTGGTCCTAACTAGTGCTACTCCTAGAGACAATGGAAAATAACTCGTTTAAGCTAAGAGGGAGTGGGAAGAGAGAATCTAAGCTAGCTTAAGTGCAATGAGCATCCGTTCCTCAATCATCCATACACATCTTGGACCTCATGTACTACTACTAGGATTACCAAGCACATGTCCTAGGTACGCTACTGTGACACCAAGTAGTCACATTTAAATGCTTGTGATTAGGTCGTACTCATTCTGCATTAACAACATGAAATGTAAATGGCAAGAAATTAAATATTAACTAAAGAAAACATTAAATAACAACTAAAGTAAATAAGAGTTAAGTGGATGCTGCAATGATGAAGTAATCTCAATCTTTATTGTCGGTCATATGCACGTTGAAGTACGTCACACTCAAATAAAGGTTTCATACAATTACAATCATCACACTGTGGGCATGCACTGGGGAAGGGAAAGAATTGAACTAAAAATGACTCTACTTCTACTTACTGACTAAAAACTAACTATTAACTCATTTTCCTATGCATCTAAATGTGTATTTATAGGCTTCCATAGGAATCACGATATCATGTATCCAATATTGTTATTTAGGTCACGATATCGTGTACCCAATATCATGGATCTGATATCATAGGTCTGATATTGGAGCCTGATAATTCATGATTCATCATACGCCCACGACTGAATGAAAACTCGTCCTTGAGTCGAACAAAATGAGAACAAGCCCAATTGATTACATAGTGGATAGGTATGGGATTATTGACTGACTAGGAATTTATTCATGCTGCAGTGGAGAATTGAATACAACAAAATTGGGACACGGACACAAAATTACAAAATTACAAAATTTTGTTCGAACTCATGTGGTTCTAGGTGGCTGTGGTTCCTCCATGGATCACTTCCCCTTATCTTGTGCTCTAGGTTTTGGGATTTGAGGGCTCTAAAGTGCCTAGAGCTTTTCCTCCTCAATTCAAGGGTCTTGTGCCATCTATTCTGATGCTCTAATGTTTGATGAAGCTGGCACCTCCCATGGACACAATAGTTGCGAGAACATCTGATTTGCGTTGACATACCAAGCCACACTCTAGATTTATCCTTGTATTCCTAGTAATCTATAGGCCATCGAGCCAATTTTGCCATGACATCTTTTTGTCCCTAGTAGCTAGTCTTGACCACCTCTAATTCAGAATTTGCAACTTCTAATTTCTGCAACGTCTTCTTGTGTTCAGCAAATTTTGTTTCATATTTTGCGTAGGTGGTAGCTACTTGCTTCTCCAGCTCTGTTCTCAGGCATCCTACTATTAGCATGGCTAAATTAATATACCACAGGTTTGCCAATTCCATGTACTCCATAAGATCTTGTATTTGCAGGTCCTAGCTTTTGAGCTCTGCTTGGTGGACAAATGCATATGTGTCCAATATGGCCTGCTAGTTAGTGTGTTGAGCACTGAAGGTGTGGGCTTTGGCCATATGGATCTCTTTTTCAATGACTTGCTTATACATCCCCACCTGGTCTCTGAAGTGTTCTTTCAATTTTTCATGTTGCTTGGCCTCATTTTACCATGCGCTTATTTCAATTGCCATCTTTTGATGAATTGCACATACCTCCTCCATTGATTGGGTTCAATTCTCTTTGGTCAAGCGATTCATGTCTTGGTTGACCCTGACTAACTATTCTCATAACTGCTAAAATTTTCTTTCAAGAACATTCTTTATTTTCTTCACAATGGTCAACTAAAGATTGTCCATGGCAAGCTACTTATTTTCTTCTTGCAAGGCCTTGAGTGCTTTGGCATGTGCATATGTTTGTGCTTGTGCCTTAGAAGCATCTCAATCAACCTTCTCTTTCTCCTTCACCACTCTTTTATTATCTACCAATAATTTATTAAGTTGCTCCATCCTGAAAGATTCTAGTTGGTCTATGGGAATAAATTCAGATGGATCCCACTATGCAGCTTGCAGGGTGATGAGCCTCTCTTGAAGTCTTTCCAACTCCGCCTCTGCATGCTCAACCCTAATCTTTGTCATGAATAGCTTCCACTTGGTGGAGATGAGGTCTAATTGAGTTACTATGACATCTTGCTAGATGTCAAACAAGGACGTCATCACTTGTCCTATCTGCAGCAACCAATCGAGAACATCCTCATGCTTTGCAAGAGGCATCGAGGGACTGGCCAAAGTTTGAGCATCATGTGCTCCCATGAAATCTACCGGTGGCACAAAAGGGACATCGAAGGACTCCTTTATGTGTTCTATGACCACTTCTATGACCCTCACTACATCTTGGTGCTACATGACCATTACTATGGTGCCTTCACCTGTTTCCAATTGCACTTGAAAGGATGTAGTGTTTCCCAAAATCTATTGTAACCATTGTGTCTCCCCTCCTCCTGTTTGGATGGACACTTTACCCCATGTGCGATTTATGAAAACTGTGGGTTGTACAACGTTGTTGATCACTCAAAAGAGATTGGCATCATCATGACTTCCCTAGCTAACCATCTCAGCGATGGCCTTGAGATGGCTCATCAACAATCAATAATCCTATAGCAGTGGTAGCAGTTGGTCTCTTTGGCCTATGTTGGGCCCCACTTCTTGTTGTTAATTGGGCATTATGCTTGAAAGTTGGCTAGGCCCTGCAGTTTGAGTTGTAGTGGGCCCCACTGTCTATTCTTGTTCTAGCTCTAGTTTCTCACTAGCACTTTTTCTTGGGGCTAGTGGCTTCAGGAATTTAGTAAATGAAGCATTTTGGGCTCTTCTCGGGACGTCATTGGTGTACCCTAGAATTCTAGCATGCTGGCACAACTTCTTGATGAGACAAGGGAAGGGCAATGCGAACTTCCCTATCTTGCATTCCTCAAACCACCTCAAAATCTCTATGAGATACAGATGGGGGAGGTTGGCATTAACCTTGCCCATCAATATTGCACTTCCTTTGGCTACATACGTTGAGATTCTGTTCAATCCTTTCATGGGGAAGATGTGATAAGTGTCAATCTTGAAATAGATCCTCTCTTCTAGAGTCAACTCTCCATATGCCTTATCTTCCTTGCTGTATGCCCTCTTCAACCAAATTTTCCATGCATCAACATCGAAGCGAGTGGATAGCTGAGCAACTTTTAGCCTTGTATTTGAAAGATTCAACACTTCCAAAATGTCCGTAGTAGAAAAATCTATAGAAATGCCAACAATATTGACTGTGGTACCTTCTTATTTATTGTGCCAAAATTGGTACGTCTCTCCTAAGTACCAGACACCACTTTCAGAGAGGAATGGTCATAATGGGGACCCTTTGAGTTGGTCCATAACTACCTTAGGAGCAAACTCAGTGAAAGGTCCAAAGTTGAGTTTCACGATTACAGCTGCTGATGTGGACCTTTCATGAATCACCTGAACACACTCTAGGAACAATGTGAGATGTTGTCCCTATTCAAGTGCTTTAGTGGCTCCTCCTTCTTCTTGTCCTGATTACACAGTAGCAAGAGGCTCTTGATGGATGCTAAATGATTATGCCTCCTACTCTGCATGTTCCTTAGGAGACACCTGGCCTCTACGTCTCCTTGGTCATTTGAACACACCTTGAGAGGGTCCTCCTTGCTATTCATGTTTAGGGGCCATCTACAATCACACAGGGCCAATCATTAGTAAGGTTGCTTACAAGATTTGATTTATACCTTACTTCTTGCCTTTAATGAATTTGTTTCTTGTTTCATGTGATTCAAAGTTAGGAGATTTTTTTAAAATGTCCCCTAAAATTTTGATATTAGGCCTAATTTGATTAGGTGGCTCCGAAATTTAATTCTCCTAGTGTGGGTGAAGAGATAAAATTGATTTTGGAAACATGTTTAACATTTTTATGGTTAATTATCCTTTATAATATCCTTCAGGTGATGATGAATTTCAAAAAAATTATGCACAACTGAGAGTGTACCCTTCCCCCACGACTAAGCTAAACACTCTGGGTTTAGATAGGTTGGATCGGAATGGGAATCAGAGTGCTAGCGAGTAAGTTAGAGATGTTTGATCAAGAGGTGCACAAATAGCAATTCGTGGAAGAAAATTTGAACAATTCCCCCTATGTGAACAGTTAAAAATGATGTTGACATGTGCGAGGGGTGGGGGGTCCATATATATAGGTTTTAGTGGTGCAATATTGCGTACATGATAACACAGCCTCAATATCACATTCGACCCAATATCGTGGCCTATTGAAAATAGGGTATTTAGTAAAATTGATAAATTTTTAAAATTCCAAGGCCAAAAATGAAGGATTGAGGTTAATGTGAAGAGTCTAGGGTAATACTGAATAGACCAGTTGACACCAAAAGTATACTGGAGTAGAATCTGACAATAAAATTCATGAATCGAATGAGGAAAAAGGACATGTTTTGGTACATAGGAACATTTAAACCAAAAGGATGATAAGGGGAAGAATCATGTTGGCAATGCAATACTCATACGGTGTAAAATGATGTAATGGTGATGTGTAATGAGTGTAAATTATAAGGGTTACACAAGTTGGTCCTTCCCAAAGCAGGTTCCTACCTATAATGCCCTTACATAATCCCCTGAAGATGTCTATAGGCACTAAAAGGGTGAAATGTAATCCACACCAATTCCACAAAACACACACATGTAGATACCACCATGATTAGATATGAATTCAATGCTACACAAGACATGAGTCACAATTACATGAATAGCGAGATGAGACGAATTGTAGAAGGAATTGTAGAGATTAGGATATGAGGTAATTGACCCAGGGCACAATGAATCCTAAGTGTAGGGCATGATTAATGTATCATTAACCCATCACTCCAAAATCAAGGCCAAGTCCATTCCTCTGATCAGTGACATTGCATTGTTTCATCCCATGATGGACATTCATAAGAGGATCATGACAGCAAGGTGTACAATCACTTGGTGTTTCATTCAAGGGAGGAGTGATTTGGAATTTCTTTCCAGCACTTTTCTCTTGATCTTCTTCTTCTCTCTCTTATTTTTTTTCTTTCTGTGTTGCCACTTTGGCACACTCTCTCTTTTTTCTTCTCTCTCTCTCTCTCTCTCTTTGAATGCTTGATCTAGAGAAGCTGCCTACCTTTAGGCATGGGTGCATGTCTTTCCAGTGGGACCTCCTAGAATAGCATTGGGTGTCTTTATTAAGTGCCTTTTTAGTACTCTTACTCCCATTTTTCATTATATCTACAAGGATCTTAGTACAACCAAGTTGCATGATAACTCCTACAAATTTCACCCAAGAGAATCCACAAGTCCCCTTGATGTCACACCCTAGTCATTCCCTCTTGGTCCATCATTTTTTGCTCTGGGCATAATG
>MNCI01006188.1:13180-72170 GCA_015680685.1 Gnetum montanum
GGGAAGACAACGAACGATTAACCCTAAGTGTTTCTTGTGGCGTTAAGGAATTTAGTCTGCGGAGTTCGACTGGATCGCGCGTGCACACTCGTATTCGTATGGTTGAGTGTAGGGGTACCTCGCCACTCATCAGTACTCATTCTGCATGTGATGAGCATCCATTCCTTAACTATCCATACACATCCTTAGATGCTTGTAGTTAAGTCGTACTCATACCACATTACTAGGAAAGTAATAAATAACATCAAATAAAATCCTATTCCATGCACTACAAGGTTTATCCAAGAAGCTCATCTTTATTGCCATATACAACTTGTGTTCAGGTACAATGTTGTTCGAATAGAGATCCGTTCACTTTAGGACTCCTACTACGGGCACATGGAGAATATTCTATCTTTGGAGTGATCAAACTGCCAGAGTTTTCCTACTTCTAGCCTAGGATGGGGAAATAAGGGAGAGCCGTCTCTTATTTATAGATATGGCGGCAGACCACGATGTCGTGTACGCGATATCGCAGGAGACGACGTGATATCACGTATGCAATATTGCATGGGATGCAATATCGCGGCTCATGCGAATTGCGTCTCATCAGTTACCAAGAAAATATGTGTTTATGCTCGAAGTGATCGTACTTATGTGCTTAATCTATTTAGCATAATTAATGGATTGATATTTCAAGCCTAATTTAGCCTAATTAATGAAAACAATAAACACATAAATAAATCATTAATCTAATCCAAGTGCTACAAGGTTTGATCAAGAGGCTCGTCTTTATTGCCATTCACATTGGTATGTTTAGGTACAACAATGCTCGAATAAAGATCTATACACTTTTTGACTCTTGCTCTGGGCACTTAGAGAAATATGTTAACTCTCAAATAAACAAACTACAAGAGCTCTACTAATATGACAAGAATTCTCCTTTAAATGCAACTGGTGAGCTCATATTTATAGTTTTTTCCCTAGGGCTACGTTGATAGGGCAGTGTCAACATAGTAAACGCTATGTCCATGTGGCCCCATCAATGGGGCACACCAAGTAAATGGGGCCTTGTTGACAAGAAATCCTCGATGAGGCCACATCAACATGGGGCCCATCAATGTGACTCTTTGAGGTTCATCATGACCCTACGACTAAATGAAAAGTAGTTCTTAAGGTCTTTTACAAATTTGGGAAGGTATGGGATTATTGACTAACTATTACTAAAAAAAAATAGACTAACTTGACAAAGATAAGTGCCCAAGTGTACGGATCAACAAATTACAAAAAATTGTGGTGTTCATAACACAAAATTGAACAACAAGACATGAGTACAAAAATTTGGATAATGCATCCTCTGATGACATGAAGACGACGGTGAAGATTAGATAGTCCTAGGTGGTGGTGGCTCCTTAGGCTCTAAAGGACCTTCACCAGCTTTGGGCACGTATGGTGGTTGAGGCAGTTGTTTTGTCTTGTTGTAGCTGTAGCTTCCAATGGAAGGTGAAAGGCATCAAGTAATGCTTTCATCTTCTCCTCCTTACTCTAGGGATCATTCATAGTCCACGCGGCTTCACTAATGTTGGCTAGAATGGGGATATCCCATAGACAAGGCATGATTGGGAACATCTCCTTTACATTAAAAAACTAAGCAGCAAACTATTTGTGTTTAATGTTAAACACCCTTATTGCATTTTGTAGCTCCTCATAGTCGTTCATCCTTCTAGCTAGGTTCTCAGTAGTTGATCTTTGATCTATGAAACATGCCTTGAGAACTTCGAGTTCAGCATTAGCCACCATAAGCTTGTCCTTGGTGTCCTTGTGGTGCTTGAACTCAGCCTTGTATAGCAAGTATGAGTTGGCCACCTGCTTCTCCAACTTTGACTGTGGTTGTTTGATAGTCAACATGGCTAGATTTACATAACGGAGATTGGCAAGCTACATGTGCTCCATCATCTCCTCGATCTATAACTCCTTTGTGTGTAGATTTCTGCTTTGTTGTAGGCATCAATCCGATCAATGATGGGTTGCCAAAATTCTCTATCTTGTTGGAGTTGTTGGAGGACTTCATTTATCTTTTCCTTTGTTAATTGGATATGTTTTTCATTTATTTCCTTTTGTAGTTTAACTTGCTCTCTATAATGGTCCTTGACTTTCTCAAACTTGAGAGCTTCATATTTCCAAGCAACCACTTTAATTACAATTTTTTGATGAAGGGCACACACCTCCTCCATGGAGAGATTCCTATTCTTTGCTATCATTCTCCCCAACTTAGTGTTTGCTCTAGCCAGTTGCTCCTATTGTTGATTGATGAAATTTGCTAGCTATTGCTTGTGCATATCAACATTCTATAGGCAATGGTTTTTTGTGGTCAATTGCACATTCTCCTGGTGGGTCTAGTCCAAGGCCTTCTGAATCTTATGCTGTGTGGCTTCTACCAAGGATCTGTAGAACATTGTTGTTTCTATTACATTCTCAACCCCTTTGAGCCTAAATTGAAGTTGTTACATAGCTTCATCTCTTGTGAGTGTTGGCTTGAGAAACAGGGGGTTGGCAATCTAGGCTCTTAGTTCAGCAACCTTCACAGCCAAGCATTCATTCTACTCTCTGGCTATTTCGAGTTGCCCCTCCAATATGATGTTTTTGCCCCTTGCCTCTAATAGCTTTGACTAGATCATAGTGATGTTATCTGAAAGGTCAAAGACATCCAAAAGTAATTACCCAATTCCCACTAGTCGCTCTAATAGCTCTTCATGCTATGTTGCCCTTATTTTTCCACTTATAGTTCTTGTGGATATTTGCATATTTTTGAGTGCAGTGATGCTTAGTGCAAATTTCACAGGTACGTTGAGTGTTTCAAAAATCCTATCAATGACCACTTTTGCTACTGTTTCCTCCCCTGGTGTTGCATCACCAAAATAGTTGCCCCTTCACCCTCCTCCAAGCATACCAAGAAGGTCACAATGTTCCTAGAAATTTCTGGGTGTGGCTATTATTCTATGATGGATATTGTCACCTATCTGGCACTTGGATTTGACCTTATGGATAGCTATGTTCTTTGGGCTAAGAAAATGGATCCATCCTCATCCATCAAATTGATTCTTTGGGCCACCTCATTAAGGTGACTCATGGCTAGTCTGTACACGGATGGATCCCTGCCACTCATGCTTGCTCTTTGCTGTTGTTCACTCAAGAGCCATTCTCTGTACTTTTGCAATTGGTGGATAGTTGTAGTGATGTCTAGCACTATTGTTTGAGTGGTAGGTGGTGGTAGTGGTCGCTACTCCTCTTCTTGAATTGTAGTTGCAAGTGTTTTATCCTTCATCATTTCCACCCAGTTGGCAACTAGAATAGTTCTAACAGTATCATTGGTATAATGGACTATCCCTTCCCTACGACAGAGTTTCCTAATGAGGCATGGAAAGGGGAGTGCCTTCCTTCCATGTTCATTTTCTTTAAATCACTTCTCCATCTCAAGATAGATTAGCTACGAAAGGTTGATCGAGAATCTCCCACTCGAAAGTAGTGATTTTGCTTGGCCTTATCATGGGATTGAGGTGAAAGGCCATAATCTTATAATGGATACACTCTGCCAGTGTGAGCATGTCATACTCCTTATGGTCAACACCAAACCACCATTGCACCCATTATTTTTTGATGCTTGGATCAGCTTGCATTGGAGTTTTTGTTAAGTCTACACCTGTTTCAAGCAACCCAAGCACTGCAGTAATGTCCTACACTACGTAGGACACTGAGATGTCCTTGATCTTCACCGTGGCTCCAAGCTGCCTATTGTTCTAAAATAGGAATGTTTCTCCCATGTACCAGTCTCCCATGGACATGATGATTGGCCACATGGGAGAGCTCTTCAACTAGTCCTGTACTTCTCTTGGTGCATGTTCTAAGAAAGGATGAAAGTTTAGCTCCTAAAGCACTAATTTTTAGACCTCTANAAAATGTTTTTCCATTTTTCTAACTGCCACTAAGGTTTAACTATGAAATCAATTGTTAAACATTAAATTACAAGACTTAAATCTTCCCAACAAAATTTGGTGACATTTACAATAAATAATTAATAAATAACTAATAAAATAATCAATCTACCATGGTCCAACCTTAGTCAAAGTGTAACTACCTAACAAGAAAATGTATTCAAAAATTTGAAGTTATACATGATATCTACTAATCCATGGATGTGTTATGATTGTAGATGGCACCAAAGGGAAAACATACGTAGGAAGTAGGACTTTCCCAACTAAGGGAGAAATGGCCTAGAATGGGAAAATGCCAACAATAGCCCCCAGAAAAACCACTCACAATCCATGCCACAGGTCTTCTTAAGGACAAGACAGAGGTGGAATCTATCAAACAAATTCTAGAACTAGCAGCAGAAATAGAACACTCCCATCGAGATGATGCACTAGCATAACTAGCAAATCTTGAGGTGACCTTAATAGAGGCTTTTTTGAATTAGAGGTCTAAAAATTAGTGCTTTAGGAGCTAAACTTTCATCCTTTCTTAGAACATGCACCNTTCGATAGGGCATCATATACGAGGCCTTATATACTGGCCTGCTCCATTGATGGGGTGCCATTTACAGGGCCCATCGGTTAAAATTTCAAACTTGAATTTCTCAAAAAAATATTAGGAATTTTTTAATGAAATTTTGGTTCATGGAGTCCCAAAAAAGTCAAGAATATGATAAAATCATTAAAGAGGATTTGTGAAAGCTCAAAAATTGAAAAATTCGATGGAGAATGTGTTTATTGAACAAAATTTGTTAAGGAAGACATGGTTTGACGCTGAAGATGGATATATGAAAGATTATGATTGCATAAATGCCTAAGGTTAAGGTACATAATGAACCCAACCAAAGGATATGTAGGTGGATCCTCCCCATGGCAGGCACATGCCTTGTTTGCCCTTGCATAACCTCAACCTAAGGAGTCCATGGGCCCTAGAGGTGATTAATGGTCAATAGAAGTTAAGGATTGAAACCAAAAAGATGCTACCTAAGAATTCAAGTATGTTAGACCAAGACATAGAGTCAAGAACATGGACACTGGCAGCAAGGTGAATTACAATAAGCATAGGTGGATGATGTAGAAGGTGGAATGGAATCCCAAATTGAGGTCAAAAGAAGTCCCTTGTGGAACTGGGTGTTTAGAATGACTTGAGAAGATCCATCCTTAGTCCAAACCATAACCAACCACTTTCAATGACTTCACATTGGCACTCTAAGACCAATCCACCTCCTCAAGACACAAGAGGGCACCCACAAACAACCACCACTTCATAAAGAGAAGAAATAAGAAGCAGGAAGTAAGAGAGAGCCTTAGCTAGAGGGGACCTTTAGGCATGGGTAACATGTCTTTCTAGTCCCATAACCAACGCTTGTAGCACATTTATTTGTCTAAGGGGTGTGCTTTGAATTCCCATCCTATTTTTTTTATTTTTTTTATTTTGTATTATTTTTTTATGGGGACCACACTATGTAAAGACTTTATTGAACTTCCTATTATTAGTCAACACAGAGCAGTAAGAAGTCCATGAAAACACCCAAGCTTCTAAGTAAGTAGAAGAGCACAAAGAGTATTGAGTCCCCTTGAAGTCACACCCTTTTCAAACCTTTGAATCCTTTTCCATGTTGGAAACTACTAAGGTCATTGATTCATTAAGAGTTTCTTTAATGGAAGGGACCGCAAACCTCCAAAACAAGGAAAACCATATATTTGGTGAATGGGTGGATGTTATGGACACACTACTTGTAACCTTGAAAGAGAAACCATGACTGAGTCATTGGTACAAAAATTCACAATAGAACCCAGACATAAGAAAACAAAACATTAAGCACAAACCACCATCAATAGCAACCACAACACCACTATGTCTCGTTGGCAATAAAGCACTTTTATTAGGAAAAATTTGAAAATCACACTTAAACAAAACAAAGTAGAATATATATGAAAATGTAAAATATTCAAGAAATATTTAAATGTACTAATGATGGTGTAAAACCATGGTGTAAAATAGGAAAAAGATTTAAAATCAAAAAGTTGTAAAATAAATAACTATAAAGAAAAAAATTTGTAAGAAAAAAAAATAAAAAATAAAAAATATAAAAACTGAGTAGCCATATGGATGATTAGCATAGATAGCCATCTCCCCCATGACTGGGTTGAAAGAAGAGATCCAAAAAATTGAGTGTGATTGTCCATTTGTTGAGGTATTCATTGCGTTGGCTTGCTTGGGCTCATGGAAAAGCTTTATTTTTTGGAAGTTGATCAACTACTTTTTACTTGGGCTTTTAGGTTTGTAAATTAACATAGCTCTAGAGAAATTTTTTTTTTCAATTATATAAGGTTCCTTCCACAATGTTTGGAACCTTTTTTTCCGAGGTACGTGTTTGGGGTTCTAGTAGAGAACCTTATCACTAGGTTGGAATTTTACTTTTCTTATTCTAAGGTCATGTCGTGTTTTGTTGTGTGCCTTGTGCACTTCATTCAAAGATAGGGCCACTAATCAATTTTCATCTAGCACATTTAGGTTGATTAATTATTCTTTTTATGCTAGACTTAGGTCAAGGTCCAATTCACAAGCTGTTGAAAGTGTACAGAGCTTAAATTGGATTGGTAGCATTGGAAGTTTTCTATACACCAACTCATAAGGAGAATAGCCAATAGAAAGTTTCCATGTTGAGCGGTAGGCCCAGAGGGCATTGTTGAGTTTTTTGCTCCAATCTTTCCTATATTTGCATACTGCTGTCATTAAGATTTTTGTAATCTCCTTGTTAGTAACTTCAACTTGGCTGTTGGCTTAGGGGTGGTAAGGTGATGTTAATTTATGTTTAACCCCTAAGCATTGTATTAACTTCTGAAAGGTGGCACTTGTGAAATGGGTTCCATTGTCAGAAACCAATACACATGGCACACCAAACCTATTTACCACACTTTGTTGTATGAATCTAGCAGTAGTGAATGATGTATAGTTGGTGATGGCTACTACTTTTTCCCATTTGGTATAGTAGTCAACTACTATTGATGAGTGGCTAGGTACCCCTACGCCCAACCATACGAATCATGAGTGTTCACGTGCAACTCGGTCGAAATCTGCAGACTGTAAGCACTTAATATACACCAGACTTCTAACCAATGAAACCTTGGGTTAGAACGGTCGTTGTCATCCTAATCTCACTTGTGAGGTTCTATTTACGATGGTTAAGTGAGACTAAGGCTAATGATTTTTATATATTTTTAATTATCTTTTTAGCAACTAATTGAGGTATGGAAAGTAAGGAATAAAGTATTATCTAATCTCTAATTATCCTAGTTTATATTCTAACTACTCCTAACATAAGTATCTGGTCCCATCTTTCGAGCACATTCTGAGCATTTCCTAACACTACTGGGTTACCAAACGTTAAGCATCACTGGGCTTACCAAGTGTTTGGATTATGTTCGAGATGGTTGTACTTATGTCTTTAACGAACTACGAATGAACAATAACGATTGAAATTATAATAATGAAAACATAAATAATCAACAAGTAACTAATAAAGCATCAACAAGTAATTAATAAAGCATAAACATATTAAATTATTAAATGCATGAAATAACTAAGTCCAAATGCTGCAAGGTATGCTTGAATAGTGTGTCTTTATTGCCATCACGCCAATGGGCTCAGATACATCAATGCTTGAATAACAAACTGCAAGAGCTTCGCTACTACTACTCAAAAAGATGCCTAAATGAGATGGAAGGCCCTCATATTTATAGGCTAAGAAGGGTGGCTGTGTAAATAGGGCCACGTCGATGTAGGGAGGCTACGTTGATGGGCTCGCGTCGATGCGACTGTGTATACGCGGCCTAGTCAACGCATTGACTTGTGACACTTCATCATACCCCCACGACTGAGCAAAAACTCGTCCTCAAGTTACTTTACAATTTGGAAGGTATGGATTCTTATTTACAACACACATAACTTAAACACATAAATGACACACACATGACACAACATGAATTTACCAAGTGCCTGAGTTATAGAGGGGGACAAATTACAAAAATGGCGGTGTTCAGAGACAAAATTGAACACCTCGCTGGTCCTGGAGCCTCTACTGTGTAGGATGATGCACAAAATTGCTAAAGAAGATCACACCGTCCCTGGGGGTAGTGGTTCTGATGGACCTTCTCTAGCCTCTAGCCCATGCGTTGGTGGTGGCACGAATGTTGGTAACCCTGCAGTAGCTACAAATTCTAGAGACAACCGTAAAGCCTCCAAGAGAGCCCTCATTTTCTCTTCTTTGCTTCTGGGTCATTCATGGTCCAGGCAGCTTCACCAATGTGTGATGGAATTGGAATTTCCCAAGGGTAAGGCAACGCTGGGATGAGTTCTTTTAAATTGAAAAACCAGGCTATGAAGTGTTTGCGTTTGATATCAAATGCTTGGATTGATGCCTATAGTTGCTGGTAGTCACTCATTCTTCGGACTAGGTCCTCCACGATGGTATGTTGGCTTTCAAAGCTTGTGCGGAGGACCTCGAGTTTCATGTTTGCTATTGCCAGCTTCTATTTTGTTGCCTTGTGTGCCTGGAACTCACCCTCGTATAGGGACTACGAGGTGGCCACTTTTTTTGTAACTCTAATCGCGGTCTACCAGCTATGAGCATAGCCAGGTTTGCATACCGAAGGTTGGCCAACTCCATGTATTCTATCATTTCTTCAATTTGCAGCTCCTTTAGGTGGATTTTCACTTTATTGTAGGCGTTCAATCCATCGAAGATGGATGGCCATACATTGCCTCCTTCTCAGAGTTGCTGGAGCTCTTGGTTCATCTGGTCTTTAGCGACTTGAATGTGCTTCTCGTTCACCTCCTTTGGCAATCCCACTTGGTCCCTGTAATGATTTTTGGCTTTTTCAAATTTTAGGGGCTCGTTCTTCTAAGTGGAAATTTTGATTGTAGACTTCTATCGCAATGCTTGAACCTCCTCCATTGACAAATTCTGATTTTCAGCAGGCAACCTTCTTATGTCAGCGTTCACCTTGGCTAGCTCCTCCTACTGTTGGTGGATGAAATCTTTCATGAGCTCGTTCTCTACACCAACATTGCGCAGGCGATGAACTTCTATGGTCAGCTGTACGTTCTCTTGGTGACCTCCGCCAAGTCCTTCTCTAAGTGATACGCTCAGGCATCTGCTACAGACTTGTCTAGGATCGCCGTCTCCCTTACATTCTCAACAACCTGAAGTTTAAGCTAAAGCTGTTGAAAAACTTCATCTCTGGTGATTTTGCGATTGAGGATGGCTGGATCGACAAGCTGGGCTCTTAATTGGGCTACCTTCGTTGCCAAGCATTGATAAGTAGCTTGAGCAGCTTCTAGTTGCCCCTCCAAAATAAGGCTCTTCCTCATTGTCGAGAGCAGCTCCGACTAGGTCGCAGTGATGTTGTCCGGAAGGTCGAAGACATCCGGAAGTGGTTACCCTGTTCCCACCAATCAGTCCAAAAATTCTTCATGTTGGGCTGCATCAATCTTGCTACATGAAGTTTTAGTAGACACCTGTACATCTTGTAACCCATGGATGTTTGGTATAGGTGCTGCCGATGCATTTAGAACCATAGCAATTGTATCAGCAACCACTTCCGCTGCAACTTCTTGTCCTTGGTGCTACATCACCAGGACTATCACCCCCTCACCATCTTCCAAGCATACCGAGAAGGTAGCAGCATTCCCTGAGATTTCAGGGAATAGCTGCTAGGTTGTAGTTGATACATCTCGAATGCTTGGATCTATTCTGGTTGGAATGGGTGCTTAGGTGGCAGAAAATATCGACCTTGCCCTTTCAAGTAAGGTGACTGATTAAGCCACTTGCTCCAGGTGGCTCATGGTAGGGCGATAGATCGAAGGATCTTCTCCTCCACCAGTTCTGTCGAATTTCTCTCACTAACTCGAGAGCATTTCCCAGATCTTGCGAATGTATTCTACTATTGTTTGCGAGCTCGACTATGTTATTTGTTCAAGTGGTGGAGGTGGTTGCTACTCTTCCTCTATCTATGTGGCAGCATGAGTTTTTTCTTTCATCATCTCTTGCCACGAGGCAATTGGGATGCATCAGATTATGTCGTGATAATATCGTGCTATCTCTGCCCGTTTGCACAACTTTCAGATTAGGCAGGGAAAGGGGAGAGCTCATCTTCCATGTTCGTTCTCAATGAACATCTTTTCAATCTCCAAAAACAACAGCTATGGAAGACTCATGGGAAATTTCCCACTCAAGGTGGCACACACACAAGTAGAGAAGGGAGTGATTTTGCTGGGTCTTACCATTGGATTCAGATGGTAAGACATGATCTTTGAGTAGACTCTCTCCGCCGTGGTCAAGGAGCTGAATTCCTTACGCTCTATTCCGTAGCACCATCTGGTCCATTGTGCCTTTACCTTTGGATCGGCTTGTTTCAGAATTTCTACCACATCTGCCCCAGTTTCAGGCAACCCCAGAGCTTGCACTATTACTTCTGAAGAGTAAGAGACATAAATGTCTTTGATTCTTACTCTTGACCTTGGCTGCCGATTCGTCTAGAAAAAATAAGTTTCTCCTAAGTACCACTCACCACTAGTTGTGATGATTGGCCACATCGGAGAGTTCTGCAATTGAAGCCTCACGTCTTCTGGCGCGTTCTCGAGGAATGGTCCAAAATTTAACTCTTGGAGGACCGTCCGTTGCACCTTGTGTGGCATGGTAGCATCAAGGAAGGCTTGGGTCAAGGTGACCTCAAGCCGTGGTGCTATATCAGGAGTTTCATGCCCTAGCGATTGCACACTAGGAATCTCCTCTTTAGGAATCTGGTGAACAGATTCCATGTTAGGTTTTTCACGGAAGGACCTAGTTGCATGAGAGCCCTTCGCATACTCTGGTGGTTGCACACCTCGTCCCATTCCTGTATGTGGGCGCTTGTCCCTTGGTTGTGACGATCCTTCATCCCTTGGATGCCTCAGTTTGGGTGCTATCTGCAATCAAACATAAACGTCCGTTAGACCATTTATAAGTAGCTTAAGATGGTCCATATATACTTTCTCAGTTTGACCAAGTTATGTTAATGGCACAGGCACACCGTTAAGTCTCCCGGAGTGTTAAGTTAGGGTTTAGGGCCAAAGGTTTTGTAATTAACCACTAATTAATTAATTAATTAATTACACAAAGGCACCACCCCCCATAACTGAGAGCATACCTCCGTTTGCATAAAAAGGGGCAAGGACAGGTTGATGCGGACACACGATGGAGTGTAGGTGCATTGGGAAGGGTTAGGTAGAAAAAATGGCAAAAACTCCCCTCAATTTTGCTTCAAATGATGAAAAAATGCAAAGTGCATCGGGGTATAGATAGGGGTTGGGCGCTACGTCGATGGGGCTGCATATATGGGGCCCCGTATACATAGCACTGTTCACCCATGGACCAGCATTGACCAACCCATAAAACATTTGAAATGAATAATTTGGAAACCCAAATTGAGGCGATTGAAGCGTAGGAAAGGCCCATTCATAGCTAAGGATAGGAGGAAGGGAATTAAGCATAAAAAAGGGACAAAATTAGAGAACAGGATCAAAAAGAACTCGTGTGAGGAAGAAAACGAATGATGGAACACTGAAAACAATCAACCAAGGAATCCAAAGGATGGGAGGCTTAATAGGTGGGACCAGGAATATGTAGGTGGGTCCTCCCCATAGCAAGCAATAGCCTTTGTAGCCCCTACATACCCTCAGCACTAGGGTCTGTAGGCTTGGGTGCTAATAAGTGGTGTCACCAGTGAAGACTCCAAACCAAGAGAACCTGCCAAGGCATGAGAGACCTAGAGAAAACATGACAAACACACAAAACATAAAAGGGGTAGTGAGGTGAGTATAGAGAGAAGTGGGAATGGAAGGAGAGGAGAGAACAGAAATTCTGAGTGTCGGCCACATGAAACCCCGTGTGTGAGCATGGTTAAGTGACCCAGCAAAACCTTTCCTGAGGTTAGACCCAAAACCATCTGCAATGAGTGACCTCGCAGCAATAGATGAAGGCCTAACCATCCCCCAAGGAAACAAGAATGACCCCATAGAAAACCACCACTTTAGGAAACGTGAGAAGAAGGAAGTAAAATGGGACAAAGTTAGAGGGGACCAAGGAAGTCCCATAACTAGTGCATGTGGCCCGTGAGAGGTGGTCTAAGGGGTGTGCTTTCAATTCCGACAGTGATTTAGTTTTTTTGTGCGGGGGAACCACACCATGCAAAGACCCATGCATGTGTGCATGCATCCGACCAAGGGGTGTGCTTTGAATCCTTAATTTATTTTTTATTTTTGTTTGTTTTTTTTGTTTTTTTTTCTTTTTCTTTTGAATTTTTTAGTGAGAACCACACCATGCAAGGTCAAACTACCCAGAAGCTTCCATGGAGAGAGACTTGGAGTGGTAGGAAATCCGTAAGGACACACTAGAAACCTAAGGAACAAAACAAAACAACAAATAAAGCATTCTCCTTGAAGTCACACCCAATTCAAACCAATGGGTCATTCCTCAGTCGGGGAAGTACACAAGTCACACATTCATTAAGATGTTTGTTAAGTGAAGGGGTTGCATGTTCGCAATAATAGGAAAAGCATGGAATGGTGAATGGGTTGATGACGTGGACTCATTACCAAGTTTATGAAGTGAAAATGATGTACAATCCAAGGACAACCATGCAATGGTGGAAACTAGATAACGAGGAAGATTATTACAGTACCCATCGTAACGAAAATCGACTGCGCCAAACAATATGACGACAAAATGTAAACAAAAAACATGAAAAAGGGAAAACAAAAAAGTGTAAAATAAAAAGTGAAAAACAAAAAGCAGAAAACAAAAAAGTGTAAAACAAAAAATGATAAAATGGTGAGGGGTGTAGTGAAATGGATTAGTAGGGATGAGGGTCTCCCCTACAACTGGGTGGAAAGGAGAAGACGCAAAAGATGGAGCATGGATGACCAGTTGATGACGAGGCAGTGGCACTAGTTGTGTGGAGCTCACGAAAAGGTTTTAGTTGTTGGCGGTTGACCAACCTTTATTTTGGTGGGATCCCCAAGTTTGTGGATGAGCAAGGCCCCAGATGGGAAGGTTTATAAGGTCCCTCCCATAGTGTCTGAAGCTTTGTTGGCTAGGATACATGTGAGGGGTTCCTAAGATCATGTAATTTCTTATTATAGGCCTTGTGGGTTTCATTGGAAAATAGGGCCACTGATCGGTCCTCATCTAGCACACTTAAATTGATTAATCGTTCTCGTTGTGCTAGCGGTAGGTCAAGACTGAGGTCACAGGCGGTGGATAGTGTCCAGAGTTCTGCTTGGATTGGAAGTGTTGGCAAATTTCTGTACACTAACTCATAGGGAGAGTACCTTACAGGAAGTTTCCAAGTGGAGTGATAGGCCCATAGGGCATCATTGAGCTTGGCATTCCAATCCCTCTTGTATTTGCTAATGGTTCGGGTAAGGATCTTTGTGAGCTCCCTATTGATGACTTTGGCCTGCCCATTGGCTTGGGGGTGATAGGGTGTTGTGAATTTATGTGTTACCCCTAAGCGTTGCATGATTTTTTGAAAAGTGACACCTGTGAAGTGAGTCCCATTGTCAGAAATGAGTGCACGAGGCATTCCAAACTTGGTAACGATTTGTTGTTGGACAAATCATGCAGCAGTGTTGGAAGAACCGTCGACGACGGTTGCCGCTTCTGCCCACTTTGTACAGTAGTCCACTGTCATGATGATGTATGCCTTTTCGTTTGACAAGGAGGTGATGGGCCCCATGAAGTCAATACCCCAGATGTTGAAGGGTTCTAGTGGCTGAATCCATTATTGAGGTCCCTCCAACTGTGTCGTCATCCCACCATCTCTCTGGCATCGTTCGCAGAAGCAGGTGAACCATTGTGCATCCCTAAAAAGTGTAGGCCAATAATACCCTGGAAGCAAGATTTTAATGGTCATTCTGCATCCATCATAGTGGCCCCCACAAGAGCCCTCGTGAGCATCTTGGAGGATGTGCAATGTATCAGCATTAGGGACACACCATCGAACCAAGCCATTTACGCAGACCTTGTAGAGGTGGCCATTGATTTCCATGAAATGCTTGGCCTTATGGAGAAATTGCTATTTTTGTCGATGGCTCCACTCTTTTGGCAGCTCCTGGGTTGTAAGGTAGGTGAGGATGCAGTTGAACCAAGGAGATTCCTTGGGTGCTTGAAGATCAATGGTGCCTGTGAAAAGGAGTTCATTTGGAAATTGGTCAGATAAAGGCTCCTCCTCCTCTACGTCATCCCATCGTAACCGAGACAAGTGGTTAGCGACCACATTCTTAGTCCCCTTTCTATCTACCATGGTAAGATCAAACTCCTGAAGAATCACCAGCCACCGGATTATGCAGGGGCTCACCGTTGGTTTGTTCATCAGGAACCGGATAGCACTATGGTCTGTGTGCACAAACACCTTATATCCGAGCACATAGTGTTGGAATTTGTCCAAGGCGAACACCACCACCATCAATTCCTTCTCGGTGGTGGTATAGTTTAGTTGAGTATCCACAATGCTACGACTTACACAGTGGATATAATACGGACGTTTCTGATCATCACACTGTGTAAGCACGGATCCCAAGGCGTAGTTGGAGGCATCCATCATAATGTGAAAGGGTCTAGACCAATCAGGTGCCTATAGAACTAGAGCATCCTATGAGTTTCTATTTCAGCTCTTAGAATGCAGACTAAATGAATGGAGCATCCTTCTTTGTAAGCTCTACCAACGGCTGGGTGATCTTTGAGAAGCGCTCAATGAAACACCGGTAGTAACCAGTGTGTCCAAGGAATGACCACACATCTTTGACAGTACTTGGTTGGCGAGTAATTCCTTGGATGATCCTGATCTTTTCAGGGTCTACGCTGATCCCTGTTGATGAGATGCGATGCCCCAGCACAATGCCATCTTATACCATCATATGGTTCTTTTGCCAATTGAGCTATAGATTAGTGTCTACACACCTCTTTAGAACTTGCTCTAGGCGATCCAAGGCTTGCTCGAACATGGCACCATAGGTGGAGAAATCATCCATGAAGACTTCTACACCATTGCCGATTTGTTGCTGGAAGATGCTTAGGACAAGGCATTGGAATGTTGCAGGCACATTGCATAGGCCAAAGGGCATCTTCTTATATGCAAAAGTCCCCCATGGACTCACGAAAGTAGTTTTGGCCTGGTCCTCTGGTGCTATTTGGATTTGGTTATAACCACTATAACCATCCAAAAAACTGTAATATCGGTGTCCTGCGATTGTGTCCAACACCTAGTCCACAAATGGGAGTGGGAAGTGGTTCTTGAAGGTTGTCATGTTGAGCAACTGGAAATCAATACAGACCCTCCACTTACCACCTTTCTTAGGTATGATAACGAGTGGGCTAACCCATTCGTTATCGATGACAAAATAGATGAATCCTACCTTAAGCAGTTGTTCAATTTCATCTTTTACAACCTGCTTCAATTTGGGATTCAACCATCTTTGTGGCTATCATTGTGGCTTCATGGAAGGGTCAAGGTAGATCTGGTGTTGGTAGATCCTAGGATCAACTCCAGTCAACTTAGGATAGGACCATGTGAATGTAGCAACTCATTTATTCACCATCCCTAACAATTTCTTTTTCTGTTTAGGAGCAAGGGTGGCATTGATAATTACCAGCTTGCCATTTTGCAAGAATGCATACTCTAAGTGAGCCGGTAGGGATTTTAGCTCAAGGGGCTCTTGCTTGAAGCTCTCAGGGATTTCTAGCTTTCCCTAGTCATCTTGGTCATCAAAAGCGGAGATTTGTTGATGAATCTCCTCCATCACGTCTGTGCTATCAATATAGGCTTGCACTAGCCCCTCAGACAGTTCCATGCATAACGTGCTGCTAGCAGGATCAGCTGTCAGCCATTGGGTGCCCTCTTGGTTAGTGGCTGCTGCGTACAGGCACTATTGAATTAGTGATTCCTCAGTACACCGATTGCATGCTTAAATGGATGTCAGCTTAGCAGACCATAATTGTTGCACACAGTTACACCCTGAGTCATTGTACGCGATGCATGGAACTCTTTTCTTCTCGATCTTCCTGAAAGGATTTTCCTTTGAAATTTCCAAGGACAAATCTCGGAGTCCTAGTCGTGCGTCCACCATGCTTAGCGAGGCTCTCCCCATGATGATTGGGAAGTTCTCCTTACAGTTCTCTACATGGATGACCAGGAAATCAGCAAGGTAGGACCACCCACAAATGGTGGTTATAATGTCCTCCACCAAACCCAAGGGAACGATGATGGATTGGTCTGCTAACTCAAGCTAGATGTTGCTCTTCTTTGGCGGGGGCAGGTTCCAATTCTTGTACATGTCATGAGAGATTAAATTGACCCACCCTGAGTCTAAAAGAGCTTTGCATGGCTTGTTCCCAGCCACATGAAGATATATGAGGGGGCTTCCTGGATCTGTCAATTTTTAGGGAAGAGAACCTACTTTGATCCAGTCGGTCACAACGTGTGTGAGCATGACCCTCTGGACGTTGGAGTGCGATGGAGCGGAGGACTACTTTGATGGTATGATGGTAGAGGCGTTGGTAGGTTTGGAGGCACTGGCCACAGGCATAGGTGAGGGTGTGTTCAGATTATTGGGCCAGAGAAAGGATGTTTGCGTGGCTTGGATTCCAGTCCACTCGGTCGAGGTACCGGTTGTAAGTTAATAGCCCTTGTATCATTTCATTGTTGTGGTTGTGGCGGTATTTCTCCTTGCATGGATGGTGCAAGTGGCAACTGAGAGGGATGGTGTGGAGGAGTGGCAGAAGAAGGTGACAGAGGGTAGAAGAGAGGTGGGTTTGTCCCCCTGGGTGATGGAGATGGATGTCTAAAATATTCAAGGGGGTGGTAGTAACTTGGAAAGGCCACATGACTGGAAGAGTCTTTTGGAGAGACTGGTTGCTGAACATAGTACCCATAAGGATCTGGCTGCTTGTAAGGGTACTACTGCCTTGGAGGTGGTATCCCCCATGCTTGTGGTTGCTGCCACTATTGGAAATATTCATATGGTTGTGGAGGTGTTCCACTTGGATAGTATCCTTGCTGCTGCTCATGGAATCGCTTGGGATTGCCTTGTGGATAAGGTAACCTTCGAGGTGTCTGCCGTTGCACCAAACGAGGGTTCAAGGCATAGACCCCAGACTCTTAAAGATGGGAAACCATAAGACAACATCCCTTAGGATGATCATATTGGCATATGCCACATTCCTCATCCTCTTTAGTGTCAGAGTCTACAACCTATTCTGCCACAGCAACTTTTTCCTTACCCTTATGTTGGGTACATTCAGCTCCCTCCTTCCTGCGCCGATCACAGTCACTACCCTATTCTTTGGACTTTTCTGTAATTTTCAATACACTTTGGAATTACTCAGATTTGCCATCTGCACACACAGCACAGTCGTATATTAGCAAGGATAATTGAATTTCAATGTGGTTATACCTTGCTTCGGTGTAGGTCCATTGGCTAGGTTGTGGTATGGCTGATATGAATCTGGGAATGTATAGGTGATGACTATCGAAGGTGTAGGGGTTATGAAGAAAAACGAAAAAATTCGGGCCCCGTACCCCCATGACTAATCGCGAACCTCCGGTAGCGAAAGAATGGAGAAAGAAAAGGAGTAAGGAAGAGAGAAAAAAATGGACAACTAGGACATCGATAAAAGAGATGTCAAGATGGAAATGAACAAAATTAAATCAATTGCAAAATGTTAAGGAAAAGAAGGTAACTAATGCACCAAATAGGAAAGTCAGTGGGTCCTCCCCAAAGTAGGCTCATGTCCTTAGTGTCCTGAAAATCCCACATTCAAAGAGTCCATAGGCTCTAGGAATGTCCTTTGGAACAAGAGTTAAAGTCTTAACCATAAGAATCTACCAAAAAGAAAACAATGTGTCTACAGAAATATACACTAATGATACAACCGGCAATGAGGTGAATAGAGGAGAGAAGGATGGAGAGACATAGGATGGAATGGAATCCCAAGGACAAGGTGGTGTACAGCCCCTAGTGTGTTATGTGATTAATGTGACTTGGCAAATCTCATTCCAACTCTAGCCTCAAACCAACCACATCCAGTGACTTCGCATCAACACACTTGGTCAAACCACCCACTGGAGTAACAAGAATGCATCTCCAAAAGCCACCACCATTCCAACAAAATAAGGGAGAGAATGGGAAGTGATAAGGGCCTTAGTTAGAGGGAACACTTTGGTTCCATAACCAGCGCTTGTAGCCCAAAGTTATTTTGTCTAAGGGGTGTGCTTTGAATCCTCACTTTGGTTTTTTTTTTTTTTGTGTTTTGTGTTTTGTTTTTTTATGCGTGGAGACCACACCATGCAAAGACTTCTTATTTTTATTATTTCAGCTTTTGAAGAATGGTAAGAAAATTCAAGAAGAAAACATCCAAGCACCCAAGCGAAGGGCCAACACAACTGCATTAAGTTCCCTTGAAGTCACACCCTTTTCAAACCTTGAGTCCTTCCTTAGTTTGAGAAGTACCCAGTCACCAATTCGTTAAAGTTTTTATGAAAAAGGGGAACTATACACTCCAAGCCAAGAGAAACTATAGACTTGATGGATAGAAGGATGAAGTGGACTCATTGTCTGCCATATCAAAAGAACATACCTTAGTGTCAACATTTTAATTAAAGGTAAAAACCAAACATTAGCAATCAATGAAAAATAGTTCATCCCATCGATCCAAACACTTATTGGGTGATGAACTTATATGGTGGATGGCGCGCGCACACACACACACACACACACACACACAATAGAAAAGTACAACGATGTTGTAAAACAAAAACAAGAAAAGTTAAAGAAAATTGTAAAACAAAAATGTAAAGAGAACTAAGGGCCCCATATGGTTAGCATAGGTGGCCATCTCCCCCATGACTGAGTTGTAAGGGAGAGATCTGAAATAATGAGCGCCTATTTGAATTTCGCAATAGGGCCCAACTTCTCCCCGCTGATGTTCTAAGGTTGAGGGGTGGAAGTTGGCGATGCTCACGTTCCAAGGTGTTTATGCCATGGTTATTGGCATGAGTTATCTACTCAGTTCGTTCCATGCATATTTGGCTGCTCTTCCTAGTAGCTATAAACCACAGGGTGTCTACTACAAGTTGTGTGGTTGCTACATACAGGCATCTTTGTGTTTCACTTTTAAGGGAACACCTATTACATGGAGATGTTTCCTCCATGTCATCACTCGATGAATCACTGTATGTGATGCATGGAATCTTCTTCTTCTCGATCTTTTCGTAAAAATTCATCTTAGAAATTTGCAAGGAAAGATCATGGATTCCTAGGTACGCATCTATGGTACTTAGCCATGGTCTTCTCATTATAATGGGGAAGCCCCCTTCGTTGTTAACCTCAATCACCAGGAAATCGGCTGGATATGACCACCCACACACAGTGGTGATAATGTCCTCCACCAATCTCAAGGGAATGGTAATGGCTTGGTCAGCTAGCTCTAGTTGTATGTTACTCTTCTTAAGTTGAGGCAGGTTCCAGGCTTGGTACATCTTTTGGGATATTAAGTTGACTTCGGAACCTGAGTTAAGAAGAGCTCGATGTGGTGCATTTTTGACGATCTATAAATGAATTAAGGGACTCCTGGGATCAGATAGTTTCCTGGGAAGGTGGCCCACCTTTATCCAGTCAGTTATGGTATGTGTTAACATAACCGTTTGCGTACTTAGTTGTTGGACTAAAGGGTTCTCCGAAGCGTTAGTGGTTAGAGGCCTATACATGTACTCAACCGCTTGTTGTTTTGAGAGTCTATCTAGGTTCCTCGTCCTAAAAAAGGGTCTCTTCTTTGTACAATTGGCAAAACCAGTACTCGATTGGCTATTTACATGCTGAATATTTACAGCTCTCGCGGCATTACGTTGCTGCGGTTGGGTAGGAAATTCCCCCTTCATTTTTAGAACAGGTTGTGTGGGAACTATAGGTGGAAGAGGTGCAGGCGGAGTTAGAGGATGGGATGCATGTGAGATGTTCCCCGAAGGAGAAGGAGTCCTCCTGAAGCACTCCCAAACTTGGTAGTGACATTGGGGATTAGTGTGATCCATAGAGTCACTTGGAGAAACCGGCTGCTGCACATAATAACCATAAGGATTGGGTTGCCGGTAAGGGTATTGATGTGTTGGCGGTGGCATCCCCCATGATTGTGGGTGTTGCCACTGCTGATGTTGTCCAAGAGGCTGTGGAGGCATTTCGCTTGGATAATATGTTAAGGGTTGGTGGAACCGCCTTGGGTTACCTTATGGATAAGGTAACCTTCGGGGTGCTTGCCGTTGATTAAGTCTTGGATTTAATGCATACACCCTAGACTCCTGCAAATGTGAGATAATTGGGCAACATCCCTTGGGATGGTCATAGTAGCAGACCTCACATCCACTATCATTGTCTATATCAGAATTTTTAGCCTCATCAGAGATAGGATTTTTCCCCTTACCCTTGTTATGTGCAGGGCTTAAGTTTCTCTACTTGGTTTTACCTTTGTCACTACTTTGTTCTACCTTAGACTCTTCTACAATTTTCAAAACTATTTCTATCCTTGAGTCTAAGGATTCCCACATTTGATCTACCTTAGTTGATACCTCAGTTATTAGTTTTTGGATCGGCATGATTTTCTGGTTCACTAATCCTTCAAGTGGTGACTCATCCTCATCACAAAATTTCACTCCCTTCTTGCGAAGGGAGGGATTGCAGTTATATTCTTCTGCACTTTCCCTCTTACGTAGCTCACCCTCTTCTTGCGCTACTTGTTCCAACAAGCTTTCAAATTCATGGGCTCTAAGTTTAGCAAGTCTCCCTTGGGCGTAAGTTCCAAGAGTTCTTCTCGTTTCATTCCTTAGCCCATCCACGATGTGACGAAGTTGATCCCGTTTAGCGTACCCATGGCCTAGGCAATGATGTAGCGATGTGTAGTAACGGGCCATGGCAGCATCCAAGGGCTCATAAGCACCTTGTTTCCAACCTTGGATCTACTTCTGCAAGTTGGACACTCTGGAGTATGTTTGATATTTTTTGTTGAATAGTTCAAGCATCATACTCCACCTCCTGATGGTTTCCGGTTTTAAGGATAGGTACCAACTTTTTGCTTCTTTGGTGAGTGTCCTTGGGAACACCTTGAGTTTTTGCCACTCATTATCTATATTTTGCAAGGCACAGGCATTGTGGAATGCCTGTAAATGATGTTGAGGATCAGCATTGTATCCCCCTTCAAAACGTGGGATATTATTTCTGTCCAAATGCTTAATCCTACTATCCTTAAGATGCCTTGTGGGGATCCTAACTGCCTCTGTGATATCAAGCATGCTTCGGGTTGCGAGTAGAGGCTCGTCATGATCATCTCTATCATGATGTCTATGATGTCTACGTGTTGGTTCTCTACTCTCCCTACGTCCTTGCCCTTGTCCTAACTCCTCTTGACCTTCTTGTTGAGGTCTTTCATCTACTCTAATTTTACCCTCTCCATTGTGCTCATGATGGCTATACCCGGATGTGGAAGGAGAGTGTGAATGGTGTGATGAAGGGGAAGAGGAAGGGGATCCATCACCATGGTGATGTTTCTTACCTTCTCTTCAGCTACTTCAACCCCGATCGTTATAACAATCTGAGTGTCTGTCCTTAGTGTGAGTGGTTGTTCCTGCCGTGAATAGTTGGTGTTCACGAGGATCAGGGCCCGTAATATGTATAGTTGATCGAAGGCCCTGATGCCTAGCCTCTTCACCGTTGTGAGGAGGGGGAACATCATTTTCTAAGAAACCCACTATGAGGGGTTCCTTGTCTCCTATTTCACTAAGGACATGGGGGACCTTGCCCTTCAAAAATGTGTGTTGGCTCTCTTGTCTTAAGTTCCTTCTACGTTGCGCATCTGTGGGATGGTAATCCCTCATATCGAAACCTTCAGCAACGTATTCACCAAATAATTCAGTCATGCCTATCTGTGCCAAGGCACGGAAAAGCATGCCAGAGATTGCTCTATCTGTGGGTAACACGATGTTACCTTGTAGGTCTCTCCATCTCAGTTGTTCGTCTTGATGGAGGATAAAGGTAAAGTTTGGAATATACTCATCGGGATGAGTATATGTTATTTTATACTGTTGAGGACTTTGCTGATTTGGGTTATGTGTCTGGTGTTGCTGACTGTCTTCTGTGTTAGTCCTAGGTGAGTTAACTTTATGAGAAGAAGCCATTTTATTAGTGTGCTATCACCGTTATATATGTTCTTGATTAACTAATTAACCCAAAGGTTCGTTAAGGCTCACAATGATGTGAAAGATCTCCTAATGTTCTAATTGGTGTAAAAACACTTAGTCCCCGGTAATGGCGCCAATGATGAGTGGTGGGTATCCCTACACTCAGCCATACAAAACGAGCATAGCACGCGCGATCCGGTCGAACTCCGCAGACTAAATGCCTAAACGCTGCAAGGAACACTTGGGGTTAATTAATCGTTGTCTTCCCAAACTTGTTGTTGTTACAGTGTATGGTTAAGTAAGTTTGAGGTATATGATTTTTTTGGTCTTTTATGGATTTTCTCCTATGCTATGAGGTAAATGGTAGAGAGACTAAAACTAACTCTAACTACAACACTAAGTCCTAGCGTTAGCATCCATTCCCACTTGTTGTACACACCCTAAACTATGCAACTATGGCTACCAAACGCTAATCGTTACTGGGATCACCACACGTAACACACGTGCTCGAAGTGGTCATACTGAGGCACTTAACTACTCTAAGTGTGATAAGCAGCCATTCCTTGGCTAGCCATACACATCCTTGGATGCTCGTAACCAATTCGCACTTATCCCACGATCTAGGAGTTTAGGGGAAGAAGGCCTAATTACGATGAGTAGCCGATTCCTTGATTAGCCGTACACATTCGTCAATGCTTGTAATCAAGTCGTAATCATGCTGCACTAACAACATGTAATAAATAATAGGTAATAAATAACAAATAATAAATGCTATCCATGCACTGCAAGGTATATCCACAAAGCTCATCTTTATTGTCGTACACAACTTGCGTTCAGGTACAAGGTTGCTCGAATAAAGATCCGTTCACTTGGGGATTCCTACTACGGGCACATGGGAAATTATTCTATCTTTGGAGTGATCAATCTACCAGAGCTTTGCTACTTTATGCCTATCATTCTGAATGAGGGAGTGCCACCTCTTATTTATAGATATGGCAGTGGACCACGATATCTCATACGCAATATCGCGTCCCATCCAAGACAGTCGCAAAGACGTTTGAATCCCAAATTGAATCAAGTCATCAAGGATGAAATTGAACAATTGCTAAAAGTAGGGTTCATCTATTCCTTTGTGAATAGTGAATGGGTCAACCCACTTGTTATAGTACCAAAGAAGGATGGAAAATGGAGTGTTTGTATAGATCGTCAATTACTAAATATGGAAACCTTTAAGGATCACTTCCCACTTCTATTTGTAGGTTATTGTTGGATACCATTTCAGGGCATTGTTACTATAGCTTCTTGGATGGTTATAGTGGCTATAACCAAGTCTAGATTGTGCCCAAAGACTAGGCCAAGATAACATTTACAAGTCCTTGGGGAACTTTCACATACAAAAAGATGCCCTTTGGCTTATGCAATGTGCCTGCAACCTTCCAACGCCTAGTCCTCAACATCTTTTAGCAAAAATGGGTAATGGAGTAGAAGTTTTCATGGATGAATTCTCTACCTATGCAGCAACATTTGAGCAAGCCTTGGACCACCTTGAGAAAGTTTTAAAAATATGTGTAAAAACTAATTTACAATTCAACTGGCAAAAAAGCCACTTGCTGGTCCAAAAGGGCATTGTTCTAGGGCATCGAATTTCACAAGAAGGGATTGGTGTAAATCCTGAAAAAATGAAGATTATCCAAGGAATCACCAATTAACCAGACACTATAAAAGATGTCTAGTCATTCCTTGGACACACTGGTTACTATCGACACTTCATCAAGAATTTCTCGAAGATTACCAAGTTGTTGGTGGAACTGACAAAGAAGGATGCTTCGTTTGTCTGGACTAGGAAATGTGAGTTTGCATGTAAAACACTAAAATAGAAATGTGTGAAAACTCTAATTCTATGGGCACTTGACTAGTCCAGACCATTTCATATCATGACGAATGCATCTAATTATGCATTGGGAGCTGTGCTTACACAGTGGGATGACCAAAAACATCCATATTATATCCACTGTGCAAGCCGAAGCATTGTGGATGCTCATCTTAATTACACCACCACTAAAAATGAATTAATGGCAGTGGTGTTCACCTTGCAAAAGTTCCGACACTATGTGCTTAGATACAAGGTGTTTGTTCATACTGACCATAGTGCCATTCGATTCCTGATGAACAAACCAACAGTGAGTCCCCGTATCATACGGTGGCTCGTGATCCTTCAAGAATTTTACCTTACTATGGTGGACAAGAAGGGAACTGAAAATGTGGTTTTTGATCACTTATATTGGTTATGATGGGACAACACAGAGGAGGAGGAGCCACTCTTAGATCAATTTCTAGATGAAATCCTCTTCTCTGGAGCAATCGACAAGGAAACGACCATAGGATCAACTTGGTTTAGCAATATCCTTACCTATCTTTCAACACAAGATTTACCACAGGAGTGGGATCATCGAAAGAAGTAAAAATTTCTTTGTAAGGCCAAGCACTTCATGGAAATCAATGGACACCTTTACAAGGTGTGTGTGGATGGCTTGGTTCAATGGTGCATCCCTGATGTGGATAAACTATGTGTCCTTAAAGATGCTCATGAGGGCCCTTGTGGGGGCTACTATGCTAGATGATGCACAACCATTAAGATCCTGCTTGTAGGATATTACTGGCCTACACTTTTTAGAGATGCACAATGGTTCAACTGCTCCTATGAATGATGTCAGAGAGATGATGGGATGACAACACAAATGGAGGGACCTCAATAGTGGATCCAACCACTAGAACCCTTCGATATTTGGGGCATCAACTCCATGGGTCCCATCGCACCCATGTCCAACGAGAAGACGTATATCATCGTTGTTGTAGACTACCGTACTAAGTGGGTAGAGGTAGCAGCTATCACCGACTGTTCCTCAAACACAGCTACATGGTTTATCCAATAGCAAATCATGAATAGGTTTGGGGTGCCATGTGCACTCATTTCAGACAATGGCACTCATTTCACGAGCACTAATTTTCATAAACTCATGCAACACTTGGGGGTTGAACATAATTTTACAACACCTTATTACCCCCAAGCCAATGGGCAAGCCAAAGTCACAAATAGGAAGACTACGAAGATCCTAATTAGGACCATTAGCCAATATAGGAGGGATTGGAGGACAAAACTTAATGATGCCCTCTAGGCCTATCGCTCCACGTGGAAACTTCCTATAAGCTACTCTCCTTACGAGTTAGTGTATGGAAAACTACCAAAACTTCCAATTTAGGTAGAACTCCAAACACTATCTACAGCTAGTGACTTGGGTCTTGACTTATCACTAGCACAAATAGAATGACTGATCAACTTGAATGTGCTAGATGAGAATCAACTAGTAGCTCTATCATCAAATGAAATACATAAGGCCTATAGTAAAAACTACCATGATCTTAGGATTCAAACAGTAACATTCCAACGTGGAGATAAGGTCCTCTATTAGAACCCCACATGTGTACCACAACGTACTAAGTTTTAAACACTATGGGAGGGGCCTTATACTATTTCCAAAACCTTTTAGTTCGAGGCCTTACTAATACACAAACCTAAGGATCCCATGAAATCATAGTTAGTCAATACACAACAATTAAAACCCTTCTATGAACTTCAATGAACCAGTGTCACTACCATCTCATTGCATAGTCAACCTCCCTCCATTTTCCAGATCTCCTCCTTCCAACTTAGTCATGGGGGAGATCACCTTGCATGCTAACAAGTTCTACTGGCTCCTCAGTTATTTTTGAAAGTTTTTTGTTTTACACCATCATTGTATGTTTGACCATTTTTACTTACTTTTTCTTTATTTATTTATTTCTATATGTACATACTCACTTAGCTTTTAGTTATTTTCCATTTTTTCACTAATAAGCTATCTTATTGCTACAGAATACAATGGTGTAGTTGTTGCTCTTTATAGTGGTTTGCATATTATGGTTTGCTATTATGTCTAGTTCCTGCTGTAGCATTTTTTCTTCTAGGAAGCTAAGTTATACTTTCTTTTCATACAATCGGTAGTGAGTCCACGTCATCCACCCATCCACACACTCTATAGTTTTTCTTGTTTTGGAAACATGTAATCCCTTTTCCATTAAAAAAAACTCTAATTAATTTGTGACATGTGTAGTTTTTGGATTTAAGAAGGATCCAACGATTGAACAGGGTGTGACTTCAAGAGGAATGCAACATTCTTTATGCTTTTCTATTCCCTTGTATGTGAGAGTGTCCTCACGGACTTCTTACCACTCCATATCCTCTCATAATAGGAAGTTAGATCGCAATCTATCCTTGCATGGTATGGTCCTCATTACTCAAAACGAAAAAAAAAATGAAAGAAAAGGAAGAGAAAAAGATGAGGATTCAAAGCACACCCCTTGGACAAAATAAATGCAACAATGCATGGGTCTTTGCATGGTGTGGTTTCCATTTTAAAAAAACAACATGGGAATTCAAAGCACACCCCTTAGACCCACTCTCAAGGGCTATAAGCACTAGTTATGGGACTTGTTCTATCCCCTCTAACTAAGGCCCTTTCACACTTCTTGTATCTCACTCATTTTGGGGATGGTGGTTGTTTTGTGAGAGCATTCTTGTGTCTCAAGGGGATTGACTAGCCTTCAAATGTTGATGCAAAGTCACTAAACGTGGTTGGTTTTGGTTTGCATTAAGGATGGATCCTACTAGGTCAATTAATCACATGCTTCACAAGGGGTTTCATGTGACCACAATTTGAACTTCTATCTCATACCCTCTTCTTTTCATCCATTGCTCTCCATTACCCACCTCACTGCTAGTTGTCTATTGGATTGTCCGTCTTGGTTTGCTGGAACTTGTAAATCCTTTGGCTGGTTCTTGTAGATATAAGAATTAACTTTTGATGGCCATTAATTAACTATGGGGCCCACAGACTCCTATGTTGATGATATGCAAGGGCAAACAAGGTTGACACCTGCTATGGGAAGGACCCACTTGCATATCCTTTGGTTCCAACTATTAATCTCCTACCCCTTGAACATAGTTAGTCAATTGGTTCTATGCTACTTGTCAAGTAGCACTTCATCTACCAAGTTCCATGCAATGACATTCTCTTAATTTTAACTCTTCTTCTGATTACAATCTTCCTTCCTCTTTTTCTTAGATTTTTCTCTAGTCTCTAGGTTCTCAAATCCCCCCAATTTGTGCTATAATTTACAGATTTGAACTTTTAATTCATCAGTCAATCCAGGTTAATTCCATAGAACAACTGCATCAACTAGGCCCTGTATACGCATCCACCTGCATTTACGTAGCCTTGTTTACGTGGCCCCATCGATGCATGAAAAAAATATTATATATACCCACATTGCACCTTTGAAATATGTCCATTTGTGCACAAAGCTAGGGGAGTTTTTTCATTTTTCTGCATCATTTCTTCTTTCCACACACATACTTTTTCTACCATGTGTCCCAATCTACCCATTCTTTCCCTCTTTTGCTACCAGAGGTATGCTCTACATCATCCGGGGGGTGAGGTCTATGATTATTATGATTATCAAAGACTTAACACCTCTTAGGGGATTGACAAGAAAAAACAAAAGAACAAAACAATTATAAATTGTAATCCATTATGTTTTATTATTTTTTCTAACCCCTCAACTACACTTTGGGAAACCTAATAGGATGCACGTGCCATTTTCATAGCTTGGTCAAAATGAGAAGGTGTATTATTGCCATTTTGAGCAACTTATACACATTTTAATTCATGGTCATGTTGTGACTACAGATGGCACCTAAACTGAGGCATCTAAGGGAAGAAGGACCATCTCAACCAAGGGACAAGCAACCTAGAACTAGAAGAGGATAGGGCACACAACCTCAAGAGCATGAGGAGGGCTCACATGAAACTAGCCCCCTCTGTGAAAGACCTGATGTGGAATCTATTCATCAGATTCTCGAAGAGGACATTCTCGATGAACAGTCGCATAGGGATAAGACTCTAGTGGTAGCGCCACAACTTGAGGTCACCCTAACCTAGGCTTGTATTGACACTATTAAGTCGAGGGAGCTACAATGAACGATCCTTCAGGAATTGAAATTTAGAAGGTTTCTCAAAAATGCATCAGAAGAAGTCAAAACACAACTACAAAACTCTCCTATGTGGCCAACCATCACATCTAGTGGTAAATGGTACTTAGGAGAAACTTATCTCTTTTGGATGAATCGGCAACTGGGGTCTAGAGTAAGAACCAAGGACATTCATGTATCTTACTCTGCAGAAGCAATCACGTAAGCTCTTATGTTGCCAGAGATTGGAGTTGATGTGGTGGAGATTTCTAAACAAGTAGACCCTGAGGTGAAAGGGGAGTGGATTAGGCGGTGTTATTGCATCTTATCACTTAAATCCAATAGTAGGACCTAGCAAGATCACTACCTTCTCTGCTCGTGCATGTGCCACTCTAAATGAAAAATTTCCCATCAACCTTCCATAGTTACTTTTCCTTGAGATTGAAAAAATATTTGCTAAAAATGAACGTGGAAGGTGGGCTCTACCCTTTCCCTGCCTAATCAGGATGTTATGCAAATAGGTAGGGATAGCACGTGATGCCAATGATACACTTCGTCATGCTCCAATTGCCTCAAGACATGAGATGATGAAAGCAAGACTCCTACCACAACAAAAATAAGCGAAGAGAAACAACCACCTCCACTGCTTGCACAAACAACAAGGTCATGTTTGCATATGATCGTAGACCACATACACGAGATCCAACAATCGCTCTTGAGCCAACATGAGCAATCAATAGGAACTAGCAGTGGAGAAGGCCCTTCGGTGTACCATCCCATAATGAGCCATCTTGAACAAGTGGCTTAATCGGTGACTTTGCTAAAGAGAGCAGGGCTGATGTTTTCTACTGCACGAACACAAGTGCAGCAAAAATAGACCCCAGTGTTCAAGAAGTAACAATGTCTACCCAACAACTATTTCCTAAAATTTTAGGAAATGTCGCTACTTTCTTGGTGCACTTGGAGGATGGAGAGGGGGCGACTGTCCTGGTAATGCAATGCCAGGGACAAGAAGTTGTAGTAGAAGTGGTTGCTAACATAATCACTAGGACCCTTAATGCATCTACGATGTCTGTACTAGATGTACATGGACTTGGAGATGTACAAACGTTCACAGGAACTTACCGTAGCAAGATCAATGCAGCCCAATATGAAGAATTGTTGGATCGACAGGTGGGAACCATTCAATCGCTTCCAGATGTTTTTGATCTTCTAGACAACATCACCGCAACTCAGTTGGAGCTACTCTCAGTAACGAGCAAATGCTTCTTATTGGAGGGGCAACTTGAAGCAGCCTAAGTAGATTATCAATGCTTAACTGTGGAAGTTGCCCAATTAAGAGCCCAACTTGTTGATTTAGCTCTCCTCAACCATGAACTCATTAGGGATGAATCTTTTCAACAGCTTCAAACCAAACTTCAGATGGTTGAGAACGAGCAAGAGTCGGTAATCTTTGACAAGTCCTTAACAGATGTTCATGCTTTCCATCTAAATAAAGACTTGGCAGAGGTTCACCAAGAGAATGTTAGGTTGACAGTAGAAGTGTATTGCTTGTGCAATGTTGGTGTTGAAAATCAACACATGAAAGATTTTATCCATCAATAGCAGGAGGAGATAGTTAGGGTAAACACTGATGTAAGGAGATTGGCAGCTGAAAATTGTAATCTGTCCATGGAGGAAGTTCGAGCCTTGTGACAAAAATTAGCCATTGAAATCACTGCTTGGAAAAATGAGGCCCTTAAGTCTGAACAAATAAAAAACCACTATAGGGACCAAGTGGGATTGCAAAAGGAAGTTAATGAAAAAGAGATTAAAGTTGCAAAGGCTAAAATGAACCAAGCACTCTAACAGCTTAGGGAAGGAGGTGAGGTGTGGCAGCCCATCTTCGATGGATTGAACACCTACAACTAGGCTGAGATCTATCTCAAAGAGCTACAAATTGAAGAGATGATAGAATATATGGAATTAGCCAATCTCCATTATGCAAATCTGGCTATGCTAATAGCTGGAAGGCCATGGTCAAACTTGGAGAAATAAGTGGCCACCTCGTATTCTTTATATGAGGGTGAGTTCCAAGCACATAAAGAGACAAAATAGAAGCTAGAAACAGCAAATGCGGAACTTGAAGTTCTTCGCACCCATTTTGAAGAACAATGCATGATTGGAGAGAACTTGGCCTGATGAATGAATGACTACCAGTAGCTATAGACATTGATTTGAGCGTTAGATATAAAACACAAATAGTTTGCTACTTGGTTTGTCAATTTGAGGGAACTTTTCCCTAAACTTCCATGTCCTTGGGATGTTCCCATTCTAGCACACATTGGTAAAGCTACCTAGATGGTGGATGATCCTAGAAGTAAAGAGAAGAAGATGAGGGCATTATTGGAGGCTTTTCAATTGCCTCTAAAAGTTGTAGTAGCTACAGGACATCCATCATCAATGCCTCAACCGTCGTGTGCACCAGAAGCTAGTGAAGGCTCATCAGAACCACCACCACTAGGAACTGTGTGACCTTCTCTAGCAACTTTAGCATTTTGGCAAGGTTGAGAATCCATGGCTGTTAGGGTGTTTAGTTTCATTGTCTATGAGCACCATAATTTTGTAATTTATTTTTCATACACTCAGGCACTTGGTATGTTGCTAGAGTCAGTGTCTATGTAGATGTGTTTTGTCATGTGTACTATCAATAACTTCATACCTTCCAAATTGTAATAAGCTTGAGGATGAGTTTTCACTCATTCATGGGGGTATGATGAAGTGTTCAATTGATACGTTGACTGGGCCACATTAATGAAGCCTTGTTGACATGGCTACAATGATGTGACCCCATCAACGTATCCATCCATGCGTTAACATGACCTCATTAACATATAGTCTATCTTCCGCTATAAATATGCACGCACCAGCATTATTTATGGCATCTTTTTGATACTTGTAGTGAAGCTCTTGTAGTTTGTTTCTGTGTAAGTTAGAATATTTCCCAAGTGCCCACAACAGGAGTGAGAAAGGTGTACATTGCTCTTTATTTGAGCACTAATGTACCTGAGCCCATTAGCGTGATTGACAATAAAGACAGGCTCTTTGAATATTCCTTGCAACATTTAGATTTAATTACTAAAACAAGAAAGGTGCTATTTAGACCACATTTCTAATTTTTTGTATAACTTTATGCACAAATTCCATAATTGTAAAATATTGGGGATAAAAGTAAGAGGTATGTTAAGAAGTTTATAGGTTTGATGTGGTTCTATCCATCTTCAAGTGACATTTAGGATACCAGAATTAAGAGGTCTATAAGAATATTCAATGCCACTAGCCTTTTGCTAAGTGTAGGATTATTGAACAAAGAAAGGTGGACTCTTCATTCTTCTAAGCATCTTCGTTTTTGTGAGATCAAATGAGTTTTGGTTCTTTGCTTGGCATTACCATGTACTTGCTCTACACTTGTTGATTAGCTATAGTTTTTGGAGTATCTTAGTCCTTAGTGAACAATGGAGGTGTAAAGCACATAGTGAAGGTCGACAAATAGGTGAAGTAAGTCATGTAGCTATTCTATTTAAAAACTGTAGTGAGATAGCACTCCTAACATCCTTCATGGCTTCATCAAGCACCCTTCTAGGTACTATTTCATATACACATAGATTACCTCATTACTGCTTATCTACTGATTGCTCTTCTTTACTGCCACTTCTAAAATAATGTGAGATTAACCCTATGAATCGATTGAATCCAATGCAATAGTTTCTTTTAAAATACTTTAGTGAATGCGATCTAGAAATATCAAGTTTTAGTCTTTGTTTGATCACCCTTTCTTTTTTCAACCTAGGGTAGGTTACGGAATGGAAACAAAAAGGCTTTAACTATGTTCATATCATTGAAATAGATATTTTCCTCCATCCACATTTTAATTATCATCTTCAAAATCCATATTGGATAGCTCTAGTACATAGAAACTTCAAGAATTTCAAAGATGCTATTATTACCTAGGCCAAAGAATGATTAGAAAGGGATGACCTTGTAGGTGTAGTTCGAAACTTTACCTTGTCGCTTAGAGATAGGAATCTTTATAATGCTTAATGCTTATAGTTTATATTCTTGTAGAAATGAATTATGGTAGTATATATGCAACAATAGGGACTAGGTTATGTTTTAAGCTGTTTTCAAATACTAGCATCAAAACTCTCCTTTCTTTTGGTGAGCAAGCTTTATATGTAGGCTCAGCAAACATAGAATATGGAATGGAGATAAATATTGAAGATCTACCTATCGAAATTGATTTACCCTTAAATAGATGATACCTTGGAAGAATTTTACAACTTTGTTCTATTAAGANGCCCTTAAATAGATGATACCTTGGAAGAATTTTACAACTTTGTTCTATTAAGAAAAACCTTAGGCTTTGACAAAAAATTTTACAAAGTAAAATTGAAAATTCCTAGGTTCACAAACAATGATCCCTTCACCATAGAAGAGATATATGAACCTAAATCTAAAAACATATTGCCAAAACCATCACCAATGTTGATCCCAAGCTAAAGATCCTTTAGAATCTCAAAGCCAAAATGGAAACCTACAGAAAGTAGAGAAAAAAAGACTTGAAGCCTTATTTGCTGAGATAGGAATAATAGCAAATGCTAGAAAAATATTTAGTGGAGAAAGTTCTAGAAGCATACCAAAAGAAACTGAACAAAAGCTTATATTAGAAGAAATAGAACCTCATTTAGAAGAATCAATTACCACAAGAGAAGATGCTAAACCTTTATGTAAACATTCTTTTGTCACTAGACATGGATCTAATTACAATTATGTTGAAGGTGATGCATTACTTAGGATTAATGCAAATAGTGTTGTAGAAAGTTTTGAAGATGTATATGATAAACAATTCAACCCAAGTGTCAATACAATGGAACAAGCAAAAGAAACACCTACAAAAAAACCTCATACTATATACGAAAAACTTTTTGTAGATCCTCTAATAGACACTATACGATTATAAAATTAGGAAAATTCCCATCTTCTATCTATTCACTCTAATACAACAAAATGCCTTACAGAAGTGAGACAATCTCAACACGATACTAAAGATATGAATTCAGTAATATAGAAATGGGTACCAAAGCAAAAGCAAATTAGCCCACTAAGTACGCATAGTAAAAATATTACCATTCTAGCTTATGGTACTAATATAAACTCACCACCTAAGAGTTGCCTTAGAAGACAAACTAATACTAGCAAAACTAAATTAACACATGAAGAAAAAGATAAAGGTAAACTGATCAACACCAATGACAAATCTTCCCATGTCATGGATCATGAGCATTAGGAGAAAGAAGAATACTAACACCTTGTAGCTCCACTAGAAGATTACCCTCAAGTAAGTTCTTGACTTATGAGGGAAAAAGATCTCAAATATTACATGGATGACCTTAAACCTATATATAGACAAAAATTACTTGGCCAAATAAATGGTGCAATAGATAGTCATGTAATTCTAGAACAAAAAAATGCTAAAACACGTCATGAAAAATGTAGTCTTCAACTATGTAGAAAACTTGAGAAGATGGTGGTTAAGTTTCTCCTGAAGTTAGAAATCAACTATTAGATGGGCCCCTGGTATAGTTTATCAGTGCTATCACAAAAGAATTTATTGGAAGTAAGACCAAATTTTGATGATGGATATAGAGAATGGTTCTTAAGATTCAAATTAAAAATATTCATGACTTCGAACCTTATATGGATTAAATGAAAGATTGGTACTGTAGAGATAAGTTAGCTCTTGATTGTACAACTAAAGAAAGCCTCTTAGGATCTTTCCCAAAAGCCTTTACGGATAAATATAAACATGAACTGAATTTTGTAGGGAAAACCATAGAAGCCTGAAGCTTTAGTGAAATTAGGCAATTTTTAGAACACACTAATATGACTTTATGTCAAGGTATACAAGTGCAAAAATAGATGAAGAAAATGAAGAAATCCTTAGGTCACTCTTTTTGTTATGGTATATGCCCTAAAAATCATAGTCTTAAGTTGCCAAAGAAAGAACCATCTTATCAGCCAAAATGCCATAAGTCTACATGTTGCCAACATAAAAAGAAACAATGGAAGTCAAAAAAGTATTTTGGCATGTTCTTTCATAGTATGTTCAAATGTCATAAAAATAAACTTCCTAAGGATGACATTCGTTATTTTTTATGTTGGGGAACCACTACGCACAAGACTATCTCAAAAAGCATAAACATTAGTGTAAAGTAAATTTTATTGAAGAATATAATTTATCTAGAAAAACATTATGCTTTTGTTTAAATGAAGACAAAGCATTTCAACCAACAGATATATTAATAGAATTTGAAGAGTATTCTCATTATGTTAGTAGTGATTCTTATTATGATCCCAATCAACATTACACTAATAATGATGATGATTCAAATTACTATGTGTGCTCTATGGATACACGAAAAATGTCACAAGATCCTCTTAATCCAATAGAAAGAGATCTAGTATACCAAATGCTACAATTAGAATTGAAAAAGTTGTAGAAGGAAAATGTTAAGTAGCGAGTTTGAGATAAGGAAGCTCAAATGGCTAAACAACAAATGATAATTGAAGAATGATCACTCAAATTCCTAGACTCACAACCCCAACAAGAATATTACCATGAGTGAGACGAATACCTAGATAAGGATGAAGAACCCTACCATCAAGAGCAATGCCAATCACAATTCCAACCACTAGAATTAAATGAGTCTCTATTAAGGATACAGAGGATACAACAACTAAAGAGATTCATATAAATGGCAATATATGAATTAGTAGAATTAGATAGAGTAGAAGAGAGTTTCCACCAAGAATAATATCATAAGGAAATCCAAGTTATGCCAATCTTGAGAGTATGTGCTAACTCTAACCATAGATCAAATTTACTTATATGTACTTTGTTTATCAAGATTAAGAATTATAAAGCTTATCCAATAGATGTGTTAATAGATTTAGGAACTGAAATATCATTAACAAAATGACATATTATCCCAACAACTCTCTAGAAAGAAACCCCAAAGCCATACATTAAGTTCAATACACAAAAAGTAGCTAGTACTCGTACAACTGCTATTTCTATTAGACTAAATGGTAAAATAATTCATCTCATAGTCATCCACTATGAAATGAGAAGCTATGACCTTTTGATAGGAACAGATAACTTAGAAGTACTTGGAACTTACACCATAGGACCAAATTTTGTATGAATCACTAGAACAAGGTTGCCTTGGCAATAGCAAATTTCTTGAACAAAAAAAGCCCCAAAAAGAACCTAATACACAATGGGTTATTAATAGTGTCAGAAATTTTGAAGATAATCTTAGTAATATAAAACAAGAGTTACTAAAGTTAGCAAGTGATGATCCAACCATCTTTAGAAATAAGAAAGAGCATTGGTATAACATTGAACTAAAGGAAAATATAATGATCAAAGCCAAAGCTCACCACATTGGAATGCCACCACCATTAAAAGAAGAATATGATAAGGATATCAAAATTTTGCTAAAGAAAAGCTCATGTAACCTAGCAATAGTATGTTTTCTTGTGCTACTTTTTACATCAATAAATGAGCTGAATAGGTGAGAGGAAAGAAATGATTAGTTGTTAATTACAAGCCTTTGAATAATTTAATTAAGCCACTCCAACATCTTATTCCAAATAAAGATGATTTATTTCCATGGTTTTTGTATACAAATGTTTATTTAAAGTTTTATCTAAACTCTAGTTTTTGGCAAATATAGGTTCAACTTAAAGATCGATGGAAAACTATGTTCATAGTATCCGGTGCTTTGTATGAATGGATTGTTCTTTCATTTAAAATAAATTTAGCTCCATCAATATTCCAAAAATGTATGGATAAGATATTTAGTAGTTATAGTTTTATTTTAGTATACATAGATGACTTTTTAATCATGAGCAAGAATCCTCAACAACACTTAGAACACTTACAAGTGTTCAAAGACTTAATTGACAAAAATGGTTAGTCCTATCACCCACTAAGATGACAATCATCCAAGACTCAATCTAGTTCTTAGGTTTAGAAACTAAAGAAGAGAAAATAAATTTGCAACCCCATACTCTTGAATTGATTAGTAAGTTTCCTAATGAGCTTAGAGACAAAACACAACTTCAAAGATTTCTGGGTTTTGTATATTACGTATCACGATTCTACAAAGATTTGGCCAAAAATAGAAAGCTACTTAATGAACAACTTGGTGAATCACCCTCATCATGGACAGCCCAACACATAGCCATTATCCAACATATCAAAGACAACTGAAGAATCTCTTAAGATTGAGGCTTCCAACAAACAGACAACTCATCCTTGAAACAGATGCTTCAAATGAATTGTGAGGGACTAGTCTTAAGGAGCAATAAAATGTCATACAAATTTGTGAATATATTTCAAGTAAGTTCACATGGCCAAAGCTAAACTATCATAGTACATACAAAGAACTTTTGGCCATAATCAAGGGTGTTGGGAAGTTCAGGTTGTTTTTACAAAACACTCATTTTATTATTAGAAGCAAATTGAAACATTTTGAAAAACACTTAAGTACTAAAGACCTAAATAAAGTATCCCATACTATGCTCTTTAGATGGACATTATACTTAGCAAATTTTGACTTTACCACTAAATATGTTTATGGTAAGCATAATAACCTAGTAGATTTTCTAACCAAAGAATATTAGCTTTCTTAACCTTCTTGCTTTTTATTTTTTTCTTTTTTTTTCTTTTTTTTGTTTGTGTAGGATTGTTAACTAGAGAAGAGTGGACTCTCTGTTGTTCTAAGCATCTTCATTTTTGTGGGCCTAATGAGTTTCAACTAGTAACGCTTCTCTACGAAGGATATTAAGAGTAGTGGAAAGAAAGCAATGAATGGTTCATCAATTTCCTCTTGGTGCATGACATGATGCATTAACATGGCATTTGTATTTGCCTATACATATGGGCATACCCACTGCATTTATGGCATCGATTAATCAATACCTTAGGGAAGTTTTTGTAGTTTATTTCAATGAAAGTTAGAATATTTTCTAAGTGACCATAGTAGGACTCAAAAAGTATACAGATCATTATTTAAGCACTAATGTACTTGGACACTTTAGTGTTATGGCAATAAAGATAAACTTCATGGAAATCCTTGTAGCATTTGGACATAGATTAATGTTTAATTTAATGCACTTTATTATTCATGTAATCTACTTCCATGTCTTAAGTTACTTAAATATGATTAGTTAACACACATAAGTACAACCACCTTGAGCATAACATTAACACTTGGTAATCCCAGTACTACTAACACTTGGTAACCTAGTTGCATCGTGACATGTTCAAGATGTGTATGGTAGGTGAGACCAGATACTTGTGTTAGGAAATATCTTATGAGATTAGATAGTTTATTAGATTAATTAATATTTAATCACTTTGTTTTACACTTAGGATAAATTAGATAAAATATAAAATTATATAAATCATGTGCCTTGGTTGCACTTAACCATACGCTTGTACCTACAAAAGTCGAACCAAGAAGACAACGATTACATCCATAGATCACTATCTTTACTATTGGCATTTAGAGAGCTAAAGTCCATGGGATTCGACTAGATCACTAAGTACATGCTTGTGATTTGTATGGTTGGGTGAGGGTATACTTGCTGCTCATCATTAGCACCATTGCTGGTGATTCTAGTTAACTAAGTGTACCATCTATGAAGTTAGTAAAAATCACTTAATGACATTGTAGGTCTTAAAGTTAAAATTATTAAGATAACAAAGAATAATAAAAGCATACTATTTTTCTTCTTTTTACGAGCACTAACATGGCTTCTTCTCATAGGGAAGACTCTCTACCACCGTTCCTAGGCGATTCTAATCCAAGGCAAGAAGGCAAAAAATCATCCATGCCCTAACAGTTTAAGGTGATTTATACACATTAGGATGCCTACACTCTAGACTTCACCTTCATCCTGCACCAAGATGAATAGTTGTAGTGGAGGAACATGGAAGGCAACATCATGTGGCCTCTTGACCAATTTGTTCTTGCAATGCTACTCAATAGTCTTATCAAATTAGGCATTGCATGACTCAATGCAGAGTACGAAGTGAAAGATCATGTTATCATCCCATAGAGGCACAGAAGAAGAAAGGTTAGCAAATGGAAGCTTCTTTGTTCCTACAAACACAAATGAAGGGTAAGGACTTCTTTTTAAGGACCTCACAATACACAAATTCTCCTCTTGTTTTTGATGAGGAGAACCTTAACTGATGTCTACAGTCCATTGTGGATAACCTTGGTTCTAAAAATAATGAATCCTGAGATCAGGGGACCTTGAAAGGGGGTTGTCAAGGTAGGAGCAATGATAAGCACCAAGACAAGGACAAACATGGTGATCATGGTAGGGACTAGAGAAGAGGGAGTAGTAGGTATCATTTTGGTGCTGGTTCTTCTTCCTTTGCACCTTCATCTTCCTCATTGTCTTCCTCCTCAAAATTTAATTAGAGTTGTATAGGCAATAAAAATTGTGATGGAGGTGATCGATAGGATAGAGATGATTACAAAGTCCACTACAATAGTAGAGATCATGGGCACCACTAATTAAGGGACCATCACAAAGAGAGAAGGGATATTCAATGGAGACTGTTATGATTATGATAAGACCTTGCTTGCTACAAGGAATATGTTGAACATTGTGAAGGTTGTTAGGATACCAACAAGGCACATGAAAGATAATTGAATCAAATGATTGGATATGAATAATATCCCTAAGTTTAAAGGGGGATATAATTCAAATCAAAAAAATCATCTACAAGCCTTTTATGATCCCTTTGCCTTAGAGAACATGGAGAATGAATGGAAAAAATTGAAGTTTTTTCCCAATACACTCTTTAAAGAAGCTGAAATTTGGTACCAGCTATTAGAACCAGAATCAAGTTGAGACGAAAAATCGAAGGATGGAAGAAAGATACACGAGTCCTTGGATGTAGCCATGGATAGGTACTACTATCTATTGCACTGATGCCTGGGCAATCACAATTCTCAAAGGTAGTAGCTATGCCATATCATAGATGGGCTTCATACTAAAACAAGGAAAACCCTTGGGGTTTATGCTCAAGGAAGACTGTTTGAGCTAAGGGTCCATCAAATCCAAAGGCTCATAGAATAAGTGGCTAAAGAAGAGGGGAAGTTGAAAAAAAGAGAAAGTGTAGAAGAGTACAACATGAACCCCTCACTTCACAAGAGGAAGGTCCAATTTTGTGATAATGAGAAGGAGGCATCACTTGATGAAGTGGTGTAATGAAAAACATTGTCGATCTACAATTCTATCTTTTAAATAATGGCTAAGGTTGATAAGATGTGGGACTCATTGGATGAAAAATTTCAAACTACTTTGAGAATTGAAAAGGAGAACAAAGATCAAGGAGGTAGTAAATGTGATAGAAGAATGAAAAGGAAGCTCAACGTGATCATCAGAAGGCTAAGGGTAAGGCTACCATAGTAGAAGAGGTTGTGGATTCTAAATCTGCTGATGGGGGATGTGACATCTACTAGTATGAACATCCTAAGGGATGTTACCCTATTTTGTTACACTTACAAGAATTTGGGGTGTATGCATTGAATCCTAGCTTAGCCAAATGATAAGCATCTAGGAGGTTTTCGTATTCTCAAGGCAACTATTGATAGTTCCACTAACAAGCCTACTATCTAAGTGGAGTGTGACCTTAGCCTCATGAGTAATATTAGTAGTGGAAACACCCATAGTCATGGGAGATCCCACCTCCAAGGCAACAGTATCCTTGCCACTAGCTAGATCCTTACAGGTACTATGTTTAGCAACCTATCTTTCCATGTGACTCTTCCAATCATGCTTCCTTCCAATACCACTACTACCTTCCTGAATATTACAAACCACCATCTCCAAGGGGGAAGCCCCCATTTTCTTATTACCCTCCTCAAACTTCAACTTGGAGTTTACAAGTCTTACTTTAGCATCAAGTAACTTTATAAACCTAAGAAAACTACATGGTAAAAATATTCATAATTATAACTTAATGTTTCTCTGACAATTAACTTCTATATTGATCAGTGGCAAGGTACCCCTACACTCAACCATATGAATACAAGCATGCATGCACGATCTAGTCAAACTCCATAGATGGGCTAGTTGTGGTATCTAGATGATTACACGTGATCACAGTTCACTATCTTCCCACCTAGACTAGTATTTGCTTTGTCACGTATGGTTTAGTCCAGAGTGAGATGTATGATGTGGTCCTAAACTAGTGCTACTCCTAGAGGCAATGGAAAATAACATTGATTAAGCTAAGAGGGAAAGGGTGAAGAGAGTTTAAGCTAGCCTAAGTGTGATGAGCATCCATCCCTTAATCATCTACACACATCTTGGACCTCGTGTACTACTGTTGGGATTACCAAGTGCATGTCCTAGGTACGCTACTAGGATACCAAGTAGTCACACTTAAATGCTNTCTACCTTTAATAACAGGGAGAGAAGAGGAAGGGTAAGAAATCTTAATTAAGAAATCAATAAATAACAATAATAATTAAACAATTGAAACTATGTGAATGTTGCAATGATGAAGTAATCTTGATCTTTATTGCCGATCATGTGCATGTCCAAGTACATCACACTCGAATGAAGGTTCCATACAACTACAATCATCACACTATGGGCAAGCACTAAGGAGATAATTCTAACTTTGAGAAGGGAAAATTATAAGAGTTTGGGTAAGGGACTAAGAACTAATTGCCAAAACCAAGTGCCCTTGTCTCTTATTTATAGGCAACAAGGCAAGCTCTGATATCATGTATCCAATATCACTTGGTAGGCTTCGATATTGAGCACTCGATATTAGGGATTTGATATTGGGACTCATTAGATATCAGGGGTTCAATAACAAGGGTCTGATATTAGCACCTGGTTAACAAGGGTCCAATATAATCATTTGGTTAACAAGGGTTCAATATCAAGGGTCTGATATCAACACTTGACAAACCATGATTCATCATGGACCAAATGAAATGCGTCCTTGACCTGATGATATTTAAAACTTCCACCTTGCAACCATATTTTTGTTTTTTAAAGTTTATGCCTTCAAATTAGATCACAACATCAAAGAATTACAAGAAGAAATGACTAAATTTGTCAAACTTGAACAAATTTCCTTAATGTATAACATTTAAACTTAGTTCGGAATGATTAGGATTAATATTTGCATGTAATGTAAGCTTTCCCATCAACTAATAATATTTTTAAAATTATCAATCCGCTTCAAATTTTAAATCTAATAAATAACATGTTTCAAAATCCAACTTCTTCTTCACTCCTACCATGTTTCTAAATAATGATCAATGAAGAGCTTTAATCTAATCTATTGTAAATCCAAACAAATTTACCAATCAAATGGAAAACCAACAAAATCAAATTATCCAACTATTAACTTCTCCTTAGAAACTTTCTAATGAATTTTTAGAACTAAAACTAAAGAATAAAAAAATCTCCCTAGTAATTAAGCAAGCTAATGTTTTGATTTCTAATGATTATTGTCATCTTTATAATACTAGGTAATAGTAGAAAAGAACTTGCTCACAAGTTTTAGCGTTATACGATCATAACTCCCAAAGTCAACAAAACCATAAGGCTCCTATTATGGTTCTCAATATTCCTCATGAAAAAGATAATGAAGAGGTCACTTCATATGAACAAGTCATGGTAAGTGATTCAAATCCACATAACACTTGCTATTGTAGACTTAGCAATATCATGAATACCTTTCCACAATAAAGTAAAATTAATACATATACCCCTCCAAACAAGATAAATCCTAGTCAAATCAACTTAAACAATCAAGTGGAATCATCTTAAATAAATTTTCAACAACAATTAAATGCACCTTTCATACTTAAATGAAATGCACCTCAATAAGAAGTTAGGAATGAATACAAATTTTATGATTCAATTGAAGATTCAAAAGAGTTAAAGCTAAATTTTAAGTGTATGATATTTTATAGTTTAATTCAATAAAGGATGTGATTTAAAAGATGATCAATATATCAGAATTAAAAAAGAAAAATCTTTCACAACTAAAAAATAAATTCATTTTGTAGAAAATTTTAATTCCTTATCAATTTACAATTCAAGTAATTTCACATTAATCAAGTAATATCAACATTGTTTTCTAATGACTTTAATGATTTTTGGTAAAAACATTCTTAATTACATAATGGATTTTAGTGCAACTATTAGTGTCATGTCGTTAGAGTTATATAAAATGCTAGGAGTGTAAATGCAACAACAATAAGAAGTGTTATCCAACTTGATTATTCTAACATATAAGTGGAAGGCTCTTTAAAAGAGTAAAGGTGCAAGCTAAAAAATATCCAAGTTTCACATCTTACATAGATATTTTAGTGATAGATATGCAATCCACCTATAGTGTTTTCTTATCATGAACTTTTGGAGCCTAGTTTGAGGGCTTCTTTAGGTTAGACTATTTAGAATTATAAATTACTATTATAGAAAAATCTAAGTATGATGTTATACCTAGAATACCTTTTTATAAACATGTTGATGAGTCACATTTCTTGGCTACGTCAACGAGGCCTTGTTGACACATCGTATCATGCATTGACGAGGGCCTATTAACGCAATGTTCACCTTTTGCTTATAAATACGTGTTTACCAACTACATTTATGACAATGAAATTTTAGTAGTAGTGAAGCTCTTATAGTTTGTTCATTTGATAGTTAGAATATTTCTCCTGAGTGCTCATAGCAAGAGTCATTAACTATACAAATCTTTATTCAAGTATTATTGTACTTGAACATGATAGTGTGTGCGGTAATAAAGACAAGCTTTCTGATAAACCTTACAGCACTTTAGATAGATTAAATATTTCATTTATGTAGTCAATGTTTTTAATTAATTAATTCATTAAATGTTTTCTAGTAATTAAGTTAATGAATTAATTAAGAAAGACAAGCTAGATAGATTAAACACATAAGTACGACTACTTCAAGTGTAACACATGCTTGGTAATCCTAGCAGTGTTATTGCTTGGTGTGCCCAATAGCATAACACTTGGTAACCTAGTAGTGGATACATGGGTTCAGGAAGTGTAGGGAAAGGGGAATCAGATACTTATGTTAGGACTAGCTAGAGACTAGTAGGTTAGTTACAATGAATTAGCCATCAAATTACCTTGTCTTTCTCTCTATTTAGTCACTAGGACTATAAAACATAAAATTATAAAAATCATATGCCTCAACTACACTTAACCATACCATGTGCTTCACAGTGTAATTGGGAAGATAACAAATGACCTTAGGGTAAAGTTCACTGTCTAGAAGACTAGTGCACCAAAAACTATAAAGTCCATAGAATTTGATCAAATCGTGCATGAACGCTTGTGATTCATATGGTTGGGCATAGGGGTACCTCACCACTCATCATCGACATCATTGCTAGGAACTTTGTTTGTTGAAACGTGTGCTATTTAGGATTAGTAAATACCATTAATATTGTTGTATGAACCTCAAGGTCAATATCATTTCTGCTATACATAGACTTATAAAGCACACTAACATTTTATTTCATACTGCAAAATGACTTCTTCTTCTCACAAGCGTGAAGATGTCAAACTATCAACTCCACAGGAGTGTAAAGTGGTATATACTCATCTAGATGAGTACGTACCAAACTTTACCTTCCTCCTACATTAAGATGAAGAGCTACAATGGTGTGATATGGAGGGCAACATCATCTTGCCCCATGATCAATCTGTACTAGGGATGCTATTTCAAACCCTTAAGAAGCTAGGCATCTCAAAGCTACACAATGAATACGTTATGCATAATCATGCAACTTAGGATTACCATCCCACTAAAGCACAATGTAGTAGAGATCGACACTAGGAGCAGTACCATAAGTTTACAAAGGAAAAACACTTTAGTAACCTATTGTTCCTACAAAATCAAGATGACAATGAGGATCCTCCATTTTAGGGTTCTCAACATGAAGACTTTCCACCCCCTATTATTAGTAACAAGGGTGTAACCCTAAACCTACAATCTACTATTCATAAATCAAGTTTGAAACAGAGTAATAGTTAAGGCAAGGACTTAGGGCAAACATCACAATAACAGGGGATCTAAGGATGATGGTCATAATGAATGAAGAGGTGGCGGTAGACACCACGGTGGTGGTGGTGGTTCACCATCCTCTTCATCCTCTTTATCCTATTCTAAACATTACTCTTCATCTTCTGGTTCTCATAAAAGTTTCCATTAGGATAATCATGGTGTAGGTAATCAATGAGACAAAAATGATCATGAAGGCCACCAAGACCGAAGGGGTGGCCAAAACCATCATTGGCATCATCAATGTAGTGATGATGATGAACCTCTGTTGGCAACTCGAAGTATGCTTTACTTTGAAAATGTAGTTAGAATTCCAACTAGGCATATGAAAGATAGTAGGATCAAGCACTTAGACATGAATAATATCCTAAGATTTGAGGGGGGATAAAACTTTGATCCATAGACACATCTACAAGCTTTCCATGATGCCTATGTCTTACAGAATATAGAAAATGAGTGGTAGAAACTCAAGATTTTTCCCAAGATACTCATCAAGGAAGCTAAAAGTTGGTACTAATCCTTGGAACTAGAATCCATTCACCAATGGAGTACCATGTTAGAGCTGTTCAATGAAAGATACCAGACATACTCCATAGTGTCTAATCTAAGAAGGCAAATGCAAGGCTAGAATAGGGAACACATGAACCCTTGGATGATGCCATGGATAGATACTATTCACTTGTACACTGATGCCCTAGTCATGATTATTCTCAAAGGGAACAACTTTTCCACACATCATACATGGGCTGAGAGTAGAAACTAGAAGAACTCTTAGGGTGTATGCACAAGGGAGATTATTTGAACTAAGAACCCATCAAATACAAAGGCTAATAGAGTAGGTATCAAAAGAAGAAGATGAGTTACAAAAAAGGGAAAGTGTAGAAGAGTATAATAGGGACCCTTTCATTAGAAAATGGGAGGTTTGATTTTGTGACAAAGAGGAGTCACCACTCGATGAAGTGGTGAATAGGAAAACCTTGCCCATCCAAACATTTTTTTTTGATATTTTGACAAAAGTTGATAAATTATGAGTCTTTGGATGAAAAATTCCAAGCTACTATGAAGATTGCTAAAAAATTCAAAGAGCAAAATAGTGATTGTAACCATAGGAAACGAAAAAAAGCTGAACAAGCCTACCAAAGAGGTAAGGGCAAAGCTACTACCATAGAGAAAGTTGTGGAAACTAACTTTGAAGATGAAACTGATTGTGACATTTGTTAGTACAAGCATCCAAAGGGTTGTTTCCTTGTGGTGTCACACTTACAAGAGTTAGGGGTGTACACATTGAATCCTCAACTAGCATGTAGGCAAGCACCTAGATGATTTCCTTATCCTCAAGGAAATCCAAGGTAGTTCCACCAACAACAACAAGCTTACTACCCAAGTGGAGCTCCATCACAACCATATGAACAACACCAATAGTGGCACCAACCACAATTGTGGAGAATGCCACCGCCAAGATAGCAGTACCCTTATAGGCAACCAAATCAATACATGTACTATGTTCAGCAACTTGTCTCTCCGAGAAGTTCTATAATTCATACCTCATTTCAACATCACTATTACCCTCCAGAGTATGACTTAACACATTCACCATCTACTTGAGGGGAAAACCCACCATGCCATCCTTCGCAGCCATCTACATGCACACCTCCACCTCCAACCTAGTTACCTCTTGCTCCATCCATGCAGGGTGAGATTCCTCCACATTCGTAACAACGAAATGCTACAGGGGCTATACATTCACAATTGGCTTTCCAACTAAGTGGTTTAGACAATCAATCTAGGAAAAGACCCTTCTTCTAACCTAACAATCCTCTCCAACGCTCATAACCTAGTACGGTTGATCATCCTATATCTCCAATACCCTCATCCTTTCCATCAAATACCTTCAAGTGCCCTTCAAACCATATGTTGCCTCAAGTTCATACTACTATGCTAAATTATGCTATTTTTGATTGGATCAAGGGTAGCAATCCTTCCATGAAAAGATCTAACCCAAGAAGTTCACTCACTTACTTGCAAATCGCTAGACATGAGCCATGTAAGGCTCTTCTTAACTTTGGTTCCGAAGTTAATCTCATCTTCCATGACATGTACAAGGCATGGAACCTACCACCTCTCAAGAAGAGCAACATCTATCTAAAATTGGTAGACTAGTCAATTATTGTCCCTCTGGAATTAGTAGAGGACATTGTGACCATAGTTTGTGGGTGGTCCTATCCTATTGATTTTCTAGTGATCAAGGTTAAAAACTACAAAAGTGACTTCCCATCATTATGGGAAGAGCTTAGTTAAGCACAGTCGACGCACGTATGTGCATAAGAGACCTCTCTTTGGAAATCTTCAAAGAAAATGAATTTGACAAGATAGAGAAGAAGAGTATTCCATGCATCACGTACAATGAAAATGAGTGCAATTGTGTGCAAAAGATTTAGTCCATCAAAAGTATATACATTAAATCATGAAATCAGTGTGCTCATGAAATCAATATTCAAAGGTGTATATATGTAGTAACCATAAAATAGGAGGGTATCTAGTGGCTGATAGTTGACTCAAATAGCAACACATTATACATGGAACAAATTGAGAGCCTAACATGCGCTTATGTTGAAGGCATGGATGAACTTGAATAAGTTCATCCCCAACTCTTTGATGAAGATGATGATACCTATTAGGAAGAGTTGGAAATCCCTAATAACTTCAAGAAAGATCCCTTAGAGCTGAAATCTCTAACAGCCGATATGGAATATGCATTTTTAAACAATGGTAAATTGATCATAATTAATGCCAAACTTGCTCTTGAACAAAAAGAGAAGCTGTTCAAGATGGTTAACAAATGGTCAACATTCTTTGCTTGGTCATATCCCAAGCTAATAAGAGTCAATCCAAGGATATGCTAGCATTACATTTACACCAACCTAGCAATGACATCCAGAAGGCAGTCACATAGGTAGCTGAACCCCAAATTGAAGAAGATTATCAAGGAGGAACTCGAATAACTTCTCAAGGCAAGATTCATCTATCCCATCGTAGATACTGAATGGGTTAGCCCACTTATAATTATGCCAAAGAAAGATGGAAAATGGCAAGTCTACATGGACTTCAATCTATTAAATATGGTAACATTTAAAGATCATTTTCCATTGCCATTTTTAAGCAAGTGTTGGACATCATGTCTATGAATTACTATTATAGTTTCTTAGATGATTATACTAGCTATAACCAAATCCAAATTGTGATAAAATATTAGGCTAAGACAACATTCACGAGTCCTTGGGGGAATTTTGCATATTGTAAGATGCCATTTGGTCTATTCAATGCCTATGCAACATTTCAACGCATGGTTCTTAGCATCTTCTAGCAGCAAATCAATAGTGGTGTGGAAGTCTTCATGGATGACTTCTCTACCTATGGGGCTACATTTGAGCAAGTCTTGGACTACCTTGAGCAAATACTGAAGAGATGTGTTAAAAAAAATCTACAACCCAACTAGCAAAAGAGCCACCTCATGGTCTAATAAGGCATTGTACTAGGGCACCAAATTTCACAAAAAGGGATTGAGGTAGACCTTGAGAAAATAAGGGTTATCCAAGGAATAATCTACCAACTAGAAATTGTTAAAGATGCTTGGTACATTCCTTGGACACATTGGCTACTACTGGTGATTCATAAAGAATTTCTCTCTATGATCAGCAAACCATTTGTAGAGCTTACAAAGAAAGCTACACCTTTCTTTTGAACTAAGGAATGTGAACACACATTTCTACAATTAAAGGAGAAACTCATAGAAACATCAATTCTATAGGTACTAGAATGGTCTAGATCATTCCACATCATGATAGATGCATCTACGCTTTGGGAGTAGTGCTCATGTAGTTGGACAATAAAAAACATCCATACTACATCCACTATGCAAGTCGAAGCATTGTGGGAGGATAATTAAATTACACCACCATGGAAAAATATCTAATGATAGTGGTGTATGCTCTTGAAAAGTTCAGGAACTATCTGCTTAGCTACAAGGTATTTATGCATAGGGATCACAGTGCAATCGAATTCCTCATGAACAAGACAATAGTGAGCCCTCATGTTATACAGTGGCTTGTGATCTTACAGGAATTCGATCTCATGATGGTAGATCAAAAAAGGACCAAAAATGTGGTCACTAACCACCTCTCTTGCGCAATATGGGATAATCAAGAGTAGGAGAGCTTGCTCTCTAATCAATTTCTTGATGAACTCCTCTTTACAAGAGCAATAAATGACCAAACACCTATAGAAATAACATGGTACAATGGCATCCTCACCTATCTTCTCACTCAAGAAATGCCACAATATCCTCACTTTAGAAAGAAGCAACAATTTCTTCATCAAGCCAAATACTTCATGGAAATCAATGGACACCTCTACAAGGTGTGTGTTGATGGCCTAATTTTTTGGTGTGTCCCTAATAAAGATCAACTACATGTTCTCTAGGATGCTCACGAAGGACCTTGCAGAAGCCACTATGCATGGAGATGCATGGCCATAAAATCTTGATGGTAGGATACTATTAGCCTATACTCTTTAGGGATGTCCACTAGTTTTTCCAATCTTGTGAACATTGTCAACAAGATGGGGGGGTGATAACTCACATGGAAGGTCCTCAATAGTGGATTCAACCATTGGAACCTTTTAACATATGGGGCATTGACTTCATGGGTCCTAGCACACCCATGTCTAATGGAAAGGTGTATATCATCATAGTAGACAATTGCTACATAAAATGGGTAGAAGTAGTAGTTGTTACTGATTGTACATCATCCATTGCTGCTAGATTTATGCAACAAAATATTATAAACAAGTTTGGTATGCCATGTGCACTAATTTTTGACAATGGAACTTATTTCATAGGTGTCACTTTTAAAAAGTTAATGTAATGCTTGGGAGTTGAACATGACTTAACAACACCCTATCACCCCCAAGCCAATGGTCAAGTAGAGGTAAGCAACTAGGAGATCATAAAAATACTGACATGGACCATTAGCAAATATAGAAAATATTGGAGTACAAAACTCAACGATGCCCTCTAGTTCTACCATTCAACATGGAAACTTCCTATTGGCTACCCTCCCTATGAGTTGGTGTATGAAAAAATTTTAGTTCTTGCAATTCAATCTGAGCTTCATACACTCTTAATGGCCTATGATTTGGATCAACCTGAATGTGCTCGATGAAAATCGATTAGTGGCCCTATCTTTGAACAAGGTGCATAAGGCATTCAACAAGAAACATCATGACCTTAGAATAAGAAAAGTAAAATTTTAACCAAGAGATAAGGTCCTCTATTAAAACCTTACACATGTACCCTAGAAGGCAAATTTTCAAACATTGTGGGAGGGACCTTATATAATTGATAAAACATTTCTCTTAGGGATCATGTTGATCTACAAGCCTAAAAGACCAAATAAAAAGTAGTTGATTAACATTTAACACGTGAAACCTTTTCTCGAACCAAGATAGGCTAGTGCAACTACCACCTCGACGAATGGACAACCACGTTCTAGTTTTTGGATCTCCTTCTTCCAACTCAATCATGGGGGAGATGGCCATCTATGCTAACAATCCATATGGCTTCTCAATTTTTCTACTTTTTTTTCTGCATTTTTGATTTTGCAGATTTTAGATTTTTAGATTTTTCTAATTTTACACCATCATTAGTACCTTTGAACTTTTCTTAATTATTTTACACTTTTTTTATATAGTTTACTTTGTTTTATTTTATTTTGTATGAGTATGAATTTTCATCATTTTTGCTAAGAAAAGTGCTTTATCGCCATAGGACACAACGTTGTTGTTGCAGTTTACTAATGGTGGTTTATGCTTAGTGTTGTGATTATCAATGTTTGGTTTCTATTTTTGAATTCTGATGTTTGATGACTATGACATGGTTTATTTTTCATGGAATAGGTAGTGAGTTCATGTAATCCATTCATCCAATAACCTCTATGATTTTTCTTGTTTTGGGAATTTGAGGTCCCTTCCATTAAAGAAACTTTTAATCAATCAGTGACCTTGGTAGTTCCTGAATTAGGAAGTATTTAAAGGTTTGTAAAGGGTTTGACTTTAAGGGGACTCAATACTCCTTATACTCTTTTACTTTCTTGAGTCCTTGACTGTTTTTCACAGACTTCTTACTATTCCATACCAACCACTCAAAGGAAGTTAAATAAAGTATTTGCATGGTGTGGTTTCAATTTCAAAAAAAAAACATGATGGGAATTCAAAGCACATCCCTTAGATAAATAAATGGGCTATAAGCACTGGTTATGGAACTCGAAAGACATGCACCCATGCTTGAAGGTTCCCTCTAACTAAGGCCCTCTCTCACTTCCTACTCCTTTTTTCTTCTCTTTATGGAATAGTGGTTGTTTTATGGGAGCACTCTTATGTCTTGAGTGGGTTGATCAATTTTAGAGTGGTGATGCAAAGTCACTGAAAGCAGTTGGTGTTGGTCTGTACTAAGGATGGATCTTCTTAGGTCATTTTAAACACAAATCCCACAAGGGACTTCTTATGACCTCAATTTGAAATTTCATTCTACCTTCTCCGTCATCCATCCATGTTCCCATAACTCACCTCACTACTAGGTTCTATGTTATGTTCTATGTTTTGGTCTAATGTGTTTGAATTCTTAGATAGATTCTTTTTGGTTGGTCCTTAACTTTTCATGACCATTAATCAACTGTGAGGCCCACAAACTCCTTAGTTAGGGTTATGCAAGGGCAATAAGGGCATGAACTTACTATGGAGAGGATCCACTTGCATAGCTCTTGGTTTGGGCAGTTAGGTTCCTTACCTTAGACATTACTACAATCCTATCTTTTGCAGATTTCATTATGTATTCCACTTAGTGATCCTTAACCTTTTATTTCATTCATCCCCTGAATCATTCTTCTTCATTTTCCAAATTTATCAGCTATAACACTCTTCATATTTTCATACTGTTCATGGCCTTTTGAGCTTACATTTGACCTCAATTTCATTCAAAAACTCCTTTTATTTTGCAAGTTTGACTAAAGTTAACCGTCATCTACCGTGGTCAACAACTACATCGAAGAGGCCTTGTTGATGTAGCCAATTGCATCAATGAGGCCCTGTCAATGAGGCCTCATTGATGCAACCCAAAAACCCTATATACTATTGTAAACTTTGAAGTTTTTATCATTTTCCTCATAACACATGAGGGGTTTTTGCCATTTTTCAAAGCCCTTAACTTCCCAACTATTTGTCCAAATTACTTCGTTGTTAGATCCTAAAATTACTAAAGGTAAGCTCTTTATTATGGGGGTCATAAACCTTAAGGTTTCCAATGAAATTTTTGAAAATTTTTCTAATTCTCCCAAAGGGTTAATAACCTTAGTAATATACAAATATCAATTTTTTCAAGAGTTAACCCTTTCAACAACCTCCAGGATGATTTATTAACAATAACACATAAATAGAATAATGATTGGAGTAATTAAATTAGCCATAATTACAACTTAAGCAAGTGTAACTATCCTAAAGAGATAAAGGTGTCCTAATTGCTTCATGTTATACAATGATTGCTAACCCATGGTCTTATTGTGATTATAGATGGCACCAAGACCAAAACACCCGTAGGAAGGAGATACCTCTCAACCAAGGGAGAAATGACCCAAAGCTGGAAGGGGCTAACAAGAATAAGTTCAAGAATCACCAAAGGCAACCCATGCAACGGGACCTCTTCGTGAGGAACCCGAAGTGAAATCTGTTTGACAGATTCTAAAAGAAGAATTTCTAATAGAGAAATCACAAGGAGGGTAAGCACTAGGACTCGTGCCAAGGCTTGAAGTCACTTTAACTCAAACTTGCCTTGACATCATCAGGTCTTGAGAGATTCAATGCTTATTTCTCTAAGAAATAAACTTTGGGCCATTTCTAGAGAAATCTCCAACAAAAGTCAAAACACAATTGCAACCCTCTCCCATATTGCCAATCATCACATCCAGTGTGGAATGGTACATAGGAGAGATATATGTCTTCTAGAACAATAGAAGGTTGGGGTCCATAATAAAAATCAAGGATATTCAAGTGTCCTACTTGGCTAAAGTTATCATGCAGGTACTAAGGTTTCCTAATATTGGGACACAATTGGTAGAGCTATCAACATAAGGTTATCCTAAGGTCAAAAAGGAGTGGACTCAATGGTGTTACGGGGTTGACCATAAGGAGCACGACATGCTCACACTGGTAGAGCATATCTACCTCAAGATTGTAGCTTATCACCTCAATCTAATGATGAGGCCTAGATAGGTGATTATCTTTTTTTCCTGAGCATGTGCCACTCTAACTGGGAGATTTCTTGTAAACCTTCCATAACTAATCTATTTGGAGATCAAAAAGTGTTTCAAGAAAAAAAACATGGAATGAAAACCTTGCCCTTTCCATGCCTCATCTGGAAACTCTGCAAAGAGTAGGAATCATCCACTATGTCAATGACATAATAAGACATGCTCCTTTGGCTTCATGGTCTGGAATCATAAAAAAGAAGACACATACCATAACTAAAGAAGAGGAGCAACCACCACTTTCACCGCCTACTCAAGAAACAACATCGAACGCCTACACAATAATTGAGTAGTTACATGAAATCTAAGAGTGTCTCTTGCATGAGCAAGAGCAGCGTACAAGAATGAGTAGTGCAAACCCATTTGTGTATTAACCAGTAATGAGTCACCTTAATGAGGTGACTTGAACAATCAGCCAGATGGAAAGGGGCAAAGCAATATTCTCTTCCCAATGAATGTAGTTGCCCACGAGGTCTGATCTCAATGCTTGAGAGGTGATGGTGTCATTATCACAACACCATGTATTACTAGAAATCTTTGGGAATGCCACCTCCTTCTTAGTGCATTTGGAGGAAGGTTAAGAGGTTACTGTACTAGTGATGTAGCACCAAGGGCAAGAGACTACAACTGAAGTAGTTGCTAGCTGCATTTTCAAAGCACTTAATTCACTTACAACATCTGTACTAGATGTATCTACACTTTGAGATGTGCAGATGTCCATAGGCATGGCTAGCAAAAAATTGAATGTAGCCTAGCATGAAGAATTACTGGATTGACTTGTAGGGACCAAGCAACCGATTCCAGATATCTTTGATTTTCCAAATAACATCATCACAACCCAGTTGAAGCTGCTGGAAGCAAGGGGCAAATGCATCATCTTCAAAGGGCAACTCAAAATAGCTCAAGCATAAAATCAACACTTGGCCATGAAGGTTGCCAAATTACATGCTCATCTTATTGATCCTATACTCCTTAGCCTGATAATAACTAGAGATGAAGCTTTTCAACAGCTTCAAGAATGACTCAAGAAGGTTGAGGAGGAAGTAGTGATGGCCATCTTCAACCAATCTGTAGTAGAGGAAAAGACATATTTAGTTTCGAAGGACTTGGCTTAGATACACTAGGAGAACAAATCACTGACTACCAAAAATCATCGCCTACGCAATGTTGATGCCCAAAAATAACAAATGTAGAAACTCATTCATCAACAGCAAGAGCAACTAGCTAGGGTGAATATTGAATTAAGAAAATTGACCATAAAAAATTGAAATTTATCAATGGAAGAAGTGTGTGGCTTATGCTAGAAATTTGCTATTGAGATTGCTGCCTAGAAAAATAAATCTTGAAAGAGTTAAAAATCACTCTAGAGACCAGGTTGGCTTGCAAAAGAAAATAAATGAGAAGCACATCTAGACGACAAAGGTAAAAATAAATGAAGCTCTCCAGCAACTTCAACAATGAAAAGAAGTATGGCAGACCATCATTGATGGGATTTGACACCTACAACAAAGTAAAGATCCGTCTAAAGGAGTTGCAAATAGAAGAGATGACAAAATACTTGGAGTTGGCCAATCTCTGTTATGCAAACCTAACAATGCTGACTATCGAATGACCATGGTCAAAGTTAGAAAAATAAGTGGCTAGCTCATATTTTCTATATGAGGAAAATTTCAAACACCATAAAGACACCAAGCAGAAGCTTGAGACTACAAATGCTAAACTCAAAGTTCTTCAAGCACAATTCATGGATCAATGATCAACTGCTAAGAACTTAGACAAAAGGATAAATGATTACTAGGAGCTAAAGGATATAGTTAGAGTGTTTGACATTGAACAAAAATAATTCATTGCCTATTTTATCACTGTAAAGGAGCTCTTTCAAGCAATCCCATGTCCCTAGGATGTGCTCGTTTTGACCCACATTGACAAAGTTGCATGGATGGAGCATGATCCTACAAGTAAGGAAGAGAAAATGAAAGCATTGCTAGATGCTTTCCACCTCCTATTAGAAGTTGTAGCGGCAGCAGGATAGCCACAGCCACCTCAACCACCACATGTGTGTGAAGCCAATGAAGGTCCCTTAGAACCTTAAGAGCCACCATAGCCTAGGATTTTCTGATCTTCTGCATCAAACTTCACATCATCAAGGAATGTGTTATGCAATTTTGAAGAATCAAGTCATGGTGTTCAATTTTGTGTCACAAACACCATCATTTTTGTAATGTCTTGATCCGTGCACTCAGGCACTCCATTTTTGTCAAGTCAGTCTATTTTGTTTGTGAAGAGCTAGTCAATAATCCCATAGCTTCCCAATTTTGTAAAAGAACTCAAGGATGAGTTTTCAATTAGTTGTGGGGGTACAATAAGTCACATTTCTTAGCTACATCAATGAGGCCTCGTTGATGTAGCCTTGTCAACTGGGCCTCGTTGACGAGGCCCCATCAATGCATTGTATCATGCATCGACTAGGCCTTGTCGATGTAGTGTTCACCTTTTGCCTATAAATACACACCTACCAGCCACATTTATGGCAATGCGATTTTAGTAGTAGTAAAGCTCTTACAGTTTATTCATTTGAAAGTTAGAATATTTCTCCAGAGTGGCCATAGCAAGAGTCATTGAGTGTATAGATCTTTATTTGAGCATTGTTGTACTTGAGCATGACAGTGTGTGTGATAATAAAGATGAGCTTTCTAATAAATGTTGTAGCACTCTAAATAGATTAAGTATTTCATTTATGCATTCAATGTTTTCAATTAATTAATTTATTAAATGTTTTCTAGTATTTAAGCTAATGAAGTAATTAAGCAAGATAAGGAAAATAGATTAAACACATAAGTATGACCACTTTGAGCATAACATGTATTCGCTTGGTAATCCCAACAACGTTATTTCTTGTTGTGCCCAATAGCATAGCACTTAGTAACCTAGCAGTGGATATGTGGCTTCAAGACATCTATGGAAAGGGGGATCAGATACTTATTTTAGGACTATCTAGAGACTAGTAGGTTAGTTATAATGAATTAGCCATTAAATTACTATGTCTTTCTTTCTATATAGGCACCAAGACTATAAAACATAAAACTATAAAAATCATATGCCTCAACTACACTTAACCATACCATGGGAAGACAATGAATGACCTTAGGGTAAGGTTCACTACCTAGAAGACTAGTGTACCAAAAACTATAAAGTCCATAGAATTCGATCAGATCGTGCATGAATGCTTGTGATTCATATGGTTGGGCATAGGGGTACCTCGTCACTCATCACATGTGGTTACCACTTTTAATAAACAACATGAATTAACTGAAAATCAAAACTATAACTTTTTTTATTGAAGTTGGCTTAGGGGAGTATGTTATAAATGAAAGTGCTAGTGAAGTTTCTGAAATAATCCTTACACCTATATATATTCCACACAATATTATAAAAATTTTAGAGAATTTGAAGAAAATTATGAAGATAACCTACCTTATCATCAATATGATGGAAAAAATTTCCTTTTTGAGGATCCTCCACCACTAGAAAAAGATAAATATATAAACAAGATTCTACCCATTGAAACATTAGCGGATGGATCAATTTTGATACGATAATGTCTACATTGATCAAAGAGCAAATTTTTCTTATTACACTAATTTAAATACTTGAATATTAAGAGTAGATGAAGCTTTTTCTAAGAAACAATATAGAGTAGGAATCATGCTTATACCTCCTAGTGAAGCTCTTATCCTTAAAGCTATCAATTTCTCATGACTAATGATGGGACGTGATATCGCATGGGCTACAATGTCTATAAATAAGAAGCAACTTTCCCAGTTTTAGCATCCCAGTTAGAAGTAGCGAAGCTTTAGTAGTTTGACCACTCCAAAGATAGATTATTTTTCTCGTGTCTACCCGCAGTGTGGTGATTATTCGAGTGTGACGTACTTGGACATGCACATGACCGGCAATAAAGATCAAGATTACTTCATCATTGCAACATTCACTTTATTATTTATTTATTTGTTATTTATTTAATGTTATTTACTATTTTCTCTCTCACCCTTAAACTCCTAGAAGCATAACGAGTACGACTTGATTATGAGCATTTAAGTGTGACTACTTGGTAGCCCAGTGGCATAGCTAGGATCTGCGCTTGGTAATCCTAGTGGTGTATTTGGGATCTGCGCTTGGTAATCCTAGTGGCATACCTAAGGTCTGCGCTTGGTAGTCCTAGTGGTAGTCGTGCACGAAGTCCAAGATGTGTATGGTTGATCAAGGAATCGGTTGCTCCTCGCACTTAGGCTAGATTAGATTTTCTTACCCTTTTCCTCCTAGCTTAGATTAGTTAATCTTACGTTCCACTGCCTTCAAGAGTAGCATTAGAATTAGGAACACATCATACACCTCATCTGGACTAAACCATACGTGACAAAGCTAATAACTAGTCTAGGTGGGAAGACAGCGAACTGCGACCTAAGGCTAACTGTCTAGGTGCTATTACTAGTCCATCTGCGGAGTTTGACCGAATCACGCGTACACGCTCGTATTCGTATGGTTGAGTGTAGGGGTACCTTGCCACTCATCATAAGCGTCGTTGCTGAGGATGGTTCTAGTTATCTAAATTAGTTATATCATACAAGGTCGTTGTAAAGAACTTAATGACATATCTCTTAGAAAGAAGAAATAATTATAAAAAGTCACATCTAATTCACACACAACTTCACAACAATGCCTCTCCTACAAGATAATCATAATGTCACACTTAGTGAGGAAATTCATTAGAGAACCGATGAATTATATGATAATGAAGATTGGAGTATACAACCTAAAGTGGTAGTTTCTTATAGACATGAACAAAAAAAACGTCATCGCACCACACGAAGGCATAACTTACCTGATGATGATGAACCCCCACTAGCCACTACAAGCTTAACGCAAATACAAGAGGATGTTTGAATCTCACGTAGGCATTGTAAAGAGAGTCGTCTACCCAAGCTCGATTTAAACAACTTTCCTAAATTTTCAGGAGGCTATGACTTAGATCCGCATCAACATTTACTAGCCTTCTACGATGCCTGCACATGGAACAACATTGATAACGGTTGGCAAAAACTTAAGCTCTTTCCTATGATACTCGTTGACCAAGCAAAAGTATGGTATCCATCGTTAAAACCAAATTCGATACAACGTTGGTCAACAATGGTAGAATTCTTTAACAAAAAATATCAAACCTATGCAAGAGTGTCAGCCTTGAGGAAACAAATCCAAGGATGGAAACAAGCACAACATGAACCCTTGGACATGGCCTTAGAAAGATATTACGCACTGTTAAATAATTTTCCAGGCCATGGGTTTTCTGAGGAAAGGCTAATGTACTATATCATTGATGGGCTACGTAATGAAATAAGAGAGAGCTTAGGAACATATGCCCAAGGTCAACTATACCAACTACGAACCCATCAAATCCAAGAGCTTATTAAGTGGGTAGCAAAAGAAGAAGGAGAAATAGCTATATGGGAGAGTGTTGAAAAACATCAATGGGACCAGAATTTCAACTTAACAAAGGTCCCTGATTATAACAAGGAGAAATCAACAAATCTCAAGGTGGAAACATCATCTTTGCCAATACAACAATCGTTAGAAGAAGCAGAGACAAAGATTAATAAGATGTTAGAATGGATGTATCAAAAGTGTGGAGAATATATCAATAATATTGGAGATAGAGTTTTGACAACCCAAGAAGTAGGAAAAACCATTAGACATTTAGAAAGAAAGAATGAAGGGAATAAGTGCTTAACTGCTAACCATACATATGAATGCAACATATGCCTGTACGATCACCCCAAGGGTCAATGCCCAATCTTGTCACATTTATATGAGCATTGGGGAAACACGTTACATCCAGAGTTCGTACAGAGATCCTGTGTTCGATCACAGTGGCAACCATCCCAGTCTTGGGGGACACCACCCTTAGACTGGAGGCACCCTTCATATTTTCCAAATCCAAATGCTTATCATGTTCAACATCCTGTTTCTTCAATTGAGCCAACATACTTTATCTCACCATACTACTATTCCCCACAATACTATCAACCCATGCCTCCAACACA
>MNCI01006188.1:81713-95794 GCA_015680685.1 Gnetum montanum
GCTATGAAAGCAATAAATAACATTAAATAAATAACAAATAAATAAACTAAGTGAATGCTGCAATGATGAAGTAATCTCGATCTTTATTGTCGGTCATGTGCGTGTCCAAGTACGACACACTCGAATAAAGACACCGTACAACTACATTCACCACACTGCGGGCAGACACTGGAAAATAAACTAACTCTGGAGGGATCAAACTACCAGAGTCTTGCTACTCTAAACTAGGATGGATAAAATTGGGAAAGCTGCCTCTTATTTATAGACATTGCGGTGGACGCGATATCGCGGCTGTGATATCCTGGGTGTGATGTCCTGGGTGTGATGTCCCAGTTGTGATATCACAACCACTGGGATATCACGGCCGTGATATCACGGTAGTGATATCACAGCCTGCAAATTCATAACTCATCATACCCCCACAACTAAATGAAAACTCGTCCTTGAGTTACAGAGAGAACAAGCTCCATTGATTACACAGTGGATAGGTATGGGATTATTAACTAACTAGAATGGATTCATGCCGCAGTGTGGAGTGAAACAAAACAAAGACACAACACACAGAATATTTCCAAAAATTTGGAACTCATGTAGTTCCTGGTGGCAGTGACTCCTCCATAGGTGTCTTTCCCTTTTCTTTTGCTCCAGGTCTTGGGATTTGATGGCGTTGAAGTATTGCCTAGAGTTTCTCCTCTTGTAAGGCCTTAAGTACCTTGGCATGCATGTAAGTCTGCACTTGTGCCATAGGGGTATCCCAGTTAGCCTTCTCTTTTTCTTCCACCACCCTTTTATTCTCTGTTAATAGTGTATTAAGTTGCTCAGTTCTGAAAGTGTCCAACTAGTTTTGAGCAACATTTGGCCCTGTATTCGGAAGCTTTAATACTTCCAGAATGGCTTGAACAGAGAAATCAATAGTCACACCACAATTGTTAACTATGGTGCCTTCTTCTTTTTTGTGCCAAAATTGGTACGTTTCCCCATAAGTACCAAGCACCGCTTTCAGAGAGGGTATCTCCTGCTTCTGCCTGCCCAGACCGTACGGTAGGAGGATCTTCTTGATGAACGTTGAATGATTGTTCCTCCTGTTCTACATGTTGTCTGGCAGGATCTTGTCTTCCACCTCTCTAAGATCGCTTGATCGCACCTTGAGTAGGACCTTCCTGTTGTCTGCGTTTCGGGGCCATCTGCAATCACACGGGACCAATTGTTAGTAAGGTTGTTACCAAAGTTAGGTTATACCTTACTACTTGCCTTAATAAATTTACTTTATTTCCATGTGATGTTAATTATTGAAAGAACATGTCCTTGAAAGATTATAATGTTGAGTCCTCTTTGCTTAGGTGGTTTCCCAATTTAATTTTCTGGTATAGCTAAGGGGATGAAATTTTTTTTTGACACATTCTATTCTTAATTTTAGAACTAATTACCCTTAAATATGTCCTTTGGGTGATGATGAATTTCAAAAAAATTATGCACTATTCACTATTCGGCATGTGCCCCCTCCCCCATGACTAAGCTGAACACTCCGGGTTCAAGTAGGTTCAAATGGAATAAAAATCAAAGTACCAACGAGTGAGTTATGGATATGAAAGCAAGGGACGCACAATTGTAAGTCGTAGAGAGAAATTTGAAAAATGGCCCCTGCATTGATTAGCACAAGGGGGTCATGTATATAGATTGAAGTGAGGGCACTTAGAGAATGTACCAAATGTTTTTTATATGTTTTTGAAATTAAACATTGTAAACTAAGGACATTTGGACGATTATTAAAGGGTTCTAGGGTAATTCAACTAGTTCTGAAGGCACGAAAATTATGATGGTGTGGAATTTATCAATAAGGACCTTAGATGGTAGAGAAAAAGGCTATGTGATGGTAATAAGGGAAAGAAAATCAATTGAAAAATTAAGCTGAGAGTAAGAGATTGTGTGTTCTAGCTAGAGAATTAATGAAGATTACAACAAAATTACACAAGTGGGTCCTCCCCAAAGCAGGTTTCAACCTATTATGCCCTTGTGTAATCACACTTAAAGTGTCCGTGGGCACTAGAAGGGTTAAATGTAATCTGCACTAACTCCACAAAACACACACATGTAAATATCACCGGAATGAGATGAAAATTTTATGTTACACGGGACACGAGCTACAATTACACGAACAGTGAGATGAGACGAAGTATAGAAAGGGATCGTAGAGATTGGGACATGAGGTAACTAACCCAGGGCACAATGAATCCTGCGTGAAAAGCATGATTAAGGTGTCATTAACCCATCGTTCCAAGATCAGGACCAAGTCCATCCTTCTAATCAGTGACATCGCATTGTTTCATCCCATGATGAACAACTATGAGAGTACCATAACAACAAGGCGTACGATCACTTGGCGTTTAGTACAAGGGAGGAGTGATTTTTATGTTATGGCACTTCTTTTTTCTTTTCTCTTTTTTTTTTTTTTTTCACTTTACTGAATCCAGAGAAGCCGCCAACCTTCAGGCATGGGTGCATGTCTTTCCAGTGGGACCCCCTAGAACAGCGTTTGATTTTCGAGTGCCCTTTTGATTACTCTTACTCCCATTTTTCATTAGATCTACAAGGATCTTAGTACAACCATATTGCATGATAACTCCCACAGATGTCACCAAAGAGAATCCACAAGTCCCCTTGATGTCACACCCTAATCATTCCCTCTTGGTCCATCCTTCTTCATTCTGGGTACAATGAACACAAAATTAATTTTAAGTTTTAGAAATTTCAAGAATATCACTGTACCCTCGAACAGAACCTCTTTATTTATAGAGTGGATGAGTGGGTGTAGTGGGCTCACTGTTTCAAATAATTGATCACTCATGACTTAATAACATAAAACACATCTCAACCAACGATCCACATGAGTGTTTTATTCGTAGATGAGATTACTTACAAAAACATGAAAATACAAACACACAAAAAGATAAAACAAAAAAGTTAAAAGATGAAAAACTGGAAAACAAAAAGTTGCAAAATTAAAGAAAATTAAAAACATTTATTAATCCTGCTTGTTACTGAAATGGGGGATATCCCCCATAACTAAACGGTTGAGTATGGCAAGGATTAATAAATGAAGAATGAGGATCCTTGCATATTGGAATTATTGACACCGGTCCAAACTTATCCCCTTGGATTTTACGCACTTTGTAATAAACACAGTGGGGCACTTCATACGATGTAGTTCCCGGATAACGAGTTGACCCACTATGATGGTTAGGACCGTTAGATGGTATGCAAGGATTGGGCTGATGCCTCCCATGGTTGTGTTCATTGGGCCTTGTGGTTGTTGGAGTGTTAGTTGGTGGCCCTGATGAAGTTACATGAGGCACTGGGTTCGAAGGTAAGGATGCACCACATTGTTGGACTTGTGCTGGGTTGGAAGATGCAGTGGCCTCAGAATTATGTTGTCCCTTCCTACGGCCGTGTTTAAAGAAAGGACGTCTTTGATGTTGAGGAGGCTCTTCACCGTAATTAGTAGCAGCAGCACAAGTGTTGTTCATGGGTTGCGGTGGTACAAACACCTGAGGAACAGTTGGTGGCATTGTGGAAGGAGGGAAAGGATAAGAATGTTGAAAGTTAGGAGGAGGATAAGGTGCACAAGGTGGTGGTTGTGTTGGAGGTATGGGTTGATGGTATTGTGAAGAATGGTATTGTGGTGAGATAAAGTGTGGTGGCCCAGTTGAAGAAACAGGATGTTGAACGTTATAAGCATTTGGATTCGGAAAATGTGAAGGGTGCCTCCAGTCTAAGGGTGGATTCCCCCACGACTGGGATTGTTGCCACTGTGGTCTAACACAGTATCTCTGTACGAACTCTGGATGTAACGTGTTTCCCCAATGCTCATGTAGATGTAACAATATTGGGCATTGGCCTTTGGGGTGATCGTACAGGCATATGTTGCATTCATACGTAGGATTGGCAGTTGAGCGCTTATTCCCTTCATTCTTTTTTTCCGAATGTCTACTATTTTGTCCTGCTTCTTGGGTTGTGAAAACTCTATCTCCAATGATGTTGATATATTCTCCACACTTTTGATTCATCCATTCCAACATCTTATTGATCTTTGCCTCGGCTTCTTCTAACAATTGTTGTATTGGCAAAGATGATGTTTCCACCTTGGAATTTGTTGATCTCTCCTTGTTATGATCATGGACCTTTGTTGAGTTAAGATTTTGGTCCCGTTGATGTTTTTCAACACTCTCCCATGTAGCTATTTCTCCTTCTTCTTTTGCTACCCGCTTAATAAGCTCTTGGATTTGATGGGTTCGTAGGTTGTATAGTTGACCTCGGGCATACGTTCCTAAGGTCTCTCTTGTTTCATTACGTAGCCCATCAATGATATGGTACATTAGCCTTTCCTCGGAAAACCCATGGCCTGGACAGTTGTTTAACAGTGAATAATATCTTTCTAAGGCCATGTCCAAGGGTTCATGTTTTTCTTGTTTCCATCCTTGGATTTGTTTCCTCAAGGCTGACACTCTTGCGTAGGTTTGATATTTTTCGTTAAAGACCTCTACCATTGTTGACCAGCGTCGTATTGAATTTGGTTTTAACGATCTATACCATACTTTAGCTTGGTCAACGAGTGTCATAGGAAAGAGCTTCAGTTTTTGCCAACTGTTATCAATGTTATTCCATGTGCAGGCATCGTAGAAGGCTAGTAAATGTTGATGCGGATCTAAGTCATAGCCTCCTGAAAATTTAGGAAAGTTGTTTAAATCGAGCCTGGGTAGTCGGCTCTCTTTACGATGCCTACGTGAGATTCGAACAGCCTCTTGTATTTGCGTTAAGCTTGTAGTGGCCAGTGGGGGTTCATCGTCATCGGGTAAGTTAGGCTTTCGTGTGTTATGATGACGTTGTTTTTGTTCATTCTTATAGGAAACTCCCACTTCAGGTTGTATACTCCAATCTTCATCGTCATATAGCTCATTGGTTCTCCAATGAACTTCCTCACTAAGTGTGGCGTTATTATCATCTTGTAGGAGAGGCATTGTTGTGCGTGAATTTATGTGACTTTTTAAATTTCTTCTTTTTAAGAGATATATCGTTAAGTTCTTTACAGCGACCTTGTATGATATAACTAATCTAGATAACTAGCACCATCCCCGGCAACGGCGCCAATGATGAGTGGCGAGGTACCCCTACACTCAACCATACGAAACGAGCGTCGCACGCGCGATCCGGTCGAACTCCGCAGATGGACTAGTTGTGGCACCTAGATAGTTAGCCTTAGGTCGCAGTTCGCTGTCTTCCCATCTAGACTAGTTTTGCATATGTCACGTATGGTTTAGTCTAGATGAGGTGTATGATGTGTTCTAATCTAATGCTACTCCTGAAGGCAGTGGAAAATAATATTAACTAATCTAAGCTAAGAGAGAAAGGGTAAGAAAATCTAATCTAGCCTAAGTGCGACGAGCAACCGATTCCTTGATCAACCGTACACATCTTGGACTTCGTGCACGACTACCACTGGGACTACCAAGCGCAGGTCCTAGGTACGCCACTGGGATTACCAAGTGTAGATTCCGAATACACCACTGGGATTACCAAGCGCAAATCCTGGCTATGTCACTGGGCTACCAAGTAGTCACACTTAAATGCTCGTAACCAAGTCGTACTCGTTCCGCTTCTAGGAGTTAAGGGTAAGAGACTAATCGCGATGAGTACCTGATTCCTTGACTAGCTGTACACATTTGTAAATGCTCATAATCAAGTCGTACTCACATCGCGCCATGAAAGCAATAAATAACAATAAATAAATAACAAATAAATAAACTAAGTGAATGCTGCAATGATGAAGTAATCTCGATCTTTATTGCCGGTCATGTGCGTGTCCAAGTACGGCACACTCGAATAAAGACACCGTACAACTACATTCACCACACTATGGGCAAACACTCGAAAATAAACCAACTCTGGAGGGATCAAACTGCCAAAGTCTTGCTACTCTAAACTGGGATAGATAAAATTGGGAAAGCCGCCTCTTATTTATAGATATTGCGGCGGACGCGATATCGCGGCTGTGATATCCTGGGTGTGATGTCCCGGGTGTGATGTCCTGGGTGTGATGTCCTGGGTGTGATATCACAACCACTGGGATATCACGGCCGTGATATCACATCCAGCAAATTCATGACTCATCAATTAGTCAATTAAATCTTTCTCAACCCTTCTCCCATAGTTAAGTGCATTCAGTATGACCGCTTCGAGCACGTGCGTTACACTTGGTAATCCTAGCAACGACTAGCATTTGGTAACCAAGGTTGCATTGGTTTAGGGTGTGAACGGTAAGTGGGAACAGATGCTAATGCTAGGTTAATTAAGGCTTAGTTAGTTAGTTAAAGCTAGTTAATTAGTCTCTTCACCCTTCACCTCTTAAAATAGGAGATAAAACAGAAAAGACATAAAAATCACATACCTCAGACTCACTTAACCATACAACCATGACAAATACAAGCGAGTTTGGGAAGACAACGAACAATTAACCTTAAGTGTTCCATAAGGCGTGTAGGCACTTAGTCTGCGGAGTTCGACCGGATCGTGTGTGTAACGCTCGTATTCGTATGGTTGAGTGTAGAGGTACCTCGTCACTCATCAACTTTCAAGAACTTTTTTTTTTAAGTAAATTATGAGTACCTAGTAGACATCTCATGCACTTTTGGTTGTGCTCAAATATTAAATTCATACTCTAAGCAAAAATTTTCAACAATTTGCAAATGCCATATACCTAGGTTCAAAGTTTATGCGCATAGCATATGAATTTCTGGAGAAAAGTAAAACTCCACATGATCAAAAGGGTAAAGACTACTTTTTATCGAGGGATGGTGAGGAATCTTTGCGTTTGCTTTTCAGTTACATTAACGGAAATGATCCTTTTTGGCTTATTTTAGTGAGAAGTAGTTTTAGACTTTAATTATATGCCACATCTCCACTTCCATTAAAAAACATAGGTATGCAATACTTAGGTCATCATGAAAAGCAAAGTATGCACACTATACAATGATGCAATTGGGATATAACTTAATCAAAATCCATCATCTTGTGAAACACCCATGGATTTGTTGTTGAATCCTTGCAAAAGCACAGAACTTTTAGTATGTATCTACGAAATAAACTATGAAAGCTTCTTGTAAATGCTTGAAAAAACTCCCATGAAAGCTTCTTGTAAATGCTTGAAGAACTCCCATGCAAAATCCAATATTCCAAGGAATAACCCTTTATTGTGTTCAAACTCAATTTATGTGACTTCAAAAATTCTATTATTTTTATGTTAACTTACAGCAGTTAATTTTCATGCCTAGTAATTTCATTATATCAATTATTGAACCTAAGGTCCACTTGGAAGTATAGTAATTTTTCTTCTTCAAAAAACATGTCAAAATTTTGAAATTCAAATAAAATTATTCTTTAAAAAATCACTATTAAAAAACAAACAAGTTCCATTACCAAAATTTATAGACACTTGTAGGATTGGTGGTTTGCTAAATGTGTTCATGTAAATATTTATCCCAATTTTAAAAATTATACCAATACATCAAATTTTCAAACCATTACAAACTTATTGTGGTAAACATTTTTGCCAAAGCCAAACGGTTATCCTTGACAAAAGGTGATGTAAAATCCATATAAGAACAGAACCAGCAGGATTACCACGAGGAATTCACGGTGTTCTCTAGACAACCTTGTATTGCTCAGCAATTGATTAAAGAAAGATTTTGCATCATGCACTTTCTCATTCGGATTTAATGATGGTGTGAGTGGATTCCGTGACAATTGCAGGAGTCTCATACTTTCTAAACAAAGGGTGGGAGGCGGCATGCATTGATATGGATAGTTGGTCCATCTAAGCCACCGTAGTCTTCGAGATAACTTTGAAAGATCGCCTGAGGACATTAAAAAAGAAAACAGAGTTAGCGATACAGAACAGAAACAGAGTAACATAAGGTTTAAGTGTACATTAATTTTTTTACCCAGTAACGGTACCTTCAATGCAATAACCATCAAGTAACAGGAATTTTAATGAAGACATCCCACTGAATGCATCCACAGACCATGGGCATCCATCCTCATTTAACACAGCAGAGTATGTCCCATCAGTCCCAGTCCCATATAAACAGAGTGCTTCTACCTTTGATGTTCCCTGAAGTTCATAGCACACAACATTATAATCATTTCACTTCTTAAAGCAAATCCAAATACCACAATTTGATCATAAAAACCCCATCATACCTTTCTATGAGATAACATGTGTTTGACATCAGAAGGATGCCACACATGACTACGCCGGCCAGGACATGAATCTTCATCATGAATTATGCTCCTCCCCAAGTTGACAAGCAGATCATGCATATTTAGAAAACCACCCTTGTCTACCTTAATTAAAAGCTTCCTTTTCAATATATCAAGAGCATATGCAACTTTTGATTCATCATCCTCATAATCACTTTGTCGAATTTGAAGAAGGAGGTCTACCTTCTCCCAACGTAAAAAAGTGGCAACATCTAAAAACAAAGATTTTTCCAACTCTGTAGTAAGATTGTTATAGCTTACCTCTAATATATCCTTCACTTCAGGGTGCAAAAAATTTTCTATTAACTTCCATAATTTTTTCAAGGATTGAATATCACTTTTTTCAACTTGTCCGGCAAGTAAAATCAATGCTAATGGTATCCCATGACATTTGTCAACAATCTTATCTATAATCTCATTATATTCACTCTTCACATTGTCGATCCCTTCAAATGCATACTCACAAAATATCTTCTTTGATGTACGGAAGTCTAACTCTAAGAGTTGCACTGGAATAAAATTTTTACGGTACTTGGCAACTCTACAGTCACGTTTCAAAACTCCCTCTTCTCTGCTTGTTACAACAATGATGCTGGTTGGCCTGAGATAAACATCATCTTCTATAAACACAGTACTCAATGGAATTTTGCTGTCAATGTTGTCAATCACAATTAAAATATCTGCATCATGTAACCTGTCCCTTAAAAGCTTCTTTGTTTCTATTCTAAAGTCACTTGGATCATATTTAAAAAGCTTACCAATAAGCTGTTTGTGGACTTCATTGATGCCATGTTTCTCTACGAGTCCCTTTGCATCTTCAATAAAGCATCTCCTATCATATTTATTATAAATCCAATTATAGAGTTCTTTTGCAAAGGTTGTTTTTCCTATGCCTCCAATACCACTTATTTCTACTGATGTCACACCAAGCCCACCCTCACGGTGTCTGTTTATATCCTGAATGATGCTTCTTAATTGCTCTTGTCTTCCAACTCCTCTTACAGAAGTAGCAACTGCTCCAACATCAAATAGTTGCTTACATATTATATCCACAATGGTTGTGCAAAGTTCCCTGATCGAAAAAAGGTTACAACACAAAAATTAATTTGGGCATCCCTAATTGTTACCGTATAAAATATAGTAATTTGCATGTATATACGAAAACAATGTTCTATGAGGCAATGGGTCGGCTGGAAGGAAAGGGAAGGGAACAATCTTTGAAAATTTAGGTAACTGACGCACAGATTTATTTTGCCACATGTCACTTTGTTTTATAAATGCGATGGTATGTTGTCCATCCTAAAATTTAGGGGAGAATTAAGGATGAAAACTGCTTTAAACTTTACTCCAGGATATGTTTGGATTATCGACAATGATGAAATGCTAATGTAATATAAGTTACTGCTATTAAACCATACCAATCCCCCAAGTTTGCTGATTTTCTTTTCACAAAGAACAACCCCCCTAACTCTAATCATCAGTAAAGATACCCAAAGCTAACTCTAAGCATCAATAAAGATACCCAAAGCTAAGTTTGAAGTCACATTTGGATATACTTCAGTTAGGTGGAATATCTCAAAATCGGATTGCATGATGGAAAAAAAAAACTGTTGATGCATAAATTTTGGTGGCCCCAACACTACGAAAGAAAACTTGTTTTAAGAGATTATTGCATATGGCACTTTCGTTATGGATACGGAAACCAAGAATAGTCGGGCTATGTGGCCTTTTGCAAATAATAAACTAAAAGAAATCTGAATTAAAATTAAATATTTATTTTAGATACAATAAGTAAAGAAATAAATTAAACCTAATAAACAAATCTTAATGGGTTGAAAAAGATCACTCACCCTTTACCCTCGTGTCCTTTTATTTCAGCAACCTTGGACAAAGCTTTTTTCCAGTTGTCCAAGACTTGGCTGGAGTCCTTATACCTCTCTTTCTGTTTAAGAGTCTGGAAGCCCTCCCCAAAAGCTCCTTGCAAATATCGAACATCCGATGGTTTCACATCATAAAAGACAGGAATTAGCTTCTTGCGTGTGTCCATCTCGTAATTGTCCAGCATCATTTCCAGTTCTCTGAGACACGACTCAGACTGAGCGTATCCAGTGGAAATGATGCAGACGTACACGTTGCAACATGTAATGGCTTCCGCTATGGCCGTCCAAACCCTCTCCCCACTCTCCAACTCTTGGTTGTCCAGAAATGCTTCGATTCCTTTCAAACGCAACACATCATACATGTGAATTGCCAAGGTATGCTTTGTATCAGGGCCTCTGTGACTGATGAACACATCGAACTTCTTGTTATTGTTATTACCTTCCCCGTTTGACGATGACCCGACATCCCAATCTGGCATCGAGAAAGCTGTTGCAGGCTGCTGCCGTACATGCCGCCCCAATTTTGGGGCTGCCGGGGGTTCCGTCGCTGACTCCTCGTCTTCTGTCCGGCTTCTTTTCAACAATGCTCTCTCTTCCATTTCACAATACTTGAAGAAAACGAAGACAAATAGAGAGAAATAGGAATGGTTTGCACATGATTCAGAACGCCACTGCAGCACTCAATGCCCATCCATAGAACTGTTTCCTCTGATATAAATTTTCTGCCTGAGCAAGAACAGCAGGAGGAATGGAACGGAAAACAATCTCAACCAAAATTTCCTCCAACTTTGGTTTGTAAGCAGCAGGAACTTTCGTTTGCCTTGACGCATCGCGCACTACGGCAAAAGGAAAAGTGGAATTCCGCGTTGCGCATGGAAAAGCGAACGAGCGATGGTTCCCAGCAAAAACCTGCACCAAAAGTCACGTCAACAACACAAATACAAGAGGGTTAATTTATATACATATGGCTCACAATTTTATGCTTCGGTAACTCTTATTTGTTAATTGAACGAATAGGTCAATTTAATGTGGGCTCCCTATGAACAAAGGTTTGCAAAGCGTTTAAAGCGCCGGTATGAGGGTTTGAATCTTTACCTCCGGATGCAAAGCATGTACGCGATAGAGTTAAGCCAGTTTTTATTGAAGAGTATATATTTATTTAATTAGCCTAGATACATATTTTATATATATGTATGGTTTGGTTGAGAGAATGTACATTGAAACCCGAATATTAAGTGAGGAATAAAACTATTACATGCAAACACAATTACTGGGAGAGAAACAAGATTATGATTGGAACAAGAGTAATGTTCAAATCATATAAAATTTATGAATGACGAACAAGGGAACCTTACTTTCAAAGTCACTTCAACCTCTTCTTGCTTCCTCTACCCTATTTCCATTTCTGAATGTTCCTTAAGTGGAATTTATTGAAAGAGTGTAACTTGTTTGCTGAAAATGAAGTTTAACTAACTTCTTCTACCTCTCCATACCATCCATTGTGCTAAGAATTCATTTTGCAGATAGAGGCAATGATCAATATTAAAGGCTTCCAATTCTAGGGCCACAGATATTCCACTTAACTTGAGCAAAGCTACAACTAAAACTATTATTTTGTCAAATATAACTCCTAATAATTCTTTTAATTATAATATAGTTGCATTATTTTAAAGCTAAGAAAGAAGAGTAGTAAACATGAGTCGAGAAAGAATGTGCTTTACAAAAATGATTCTTTTGGTTAACTTTAGTATTATATGCAAGAGGACATCATCATCATCCAAAGAAGAAGCCCATATAGACCAAAAAAAAACCGTTATGCATGACTTGTAAATTAGTAGTCAAAATTATGTTATGATATTATTTGTCTTTTAGGATAGAAGTGGACAAAATAGAGAAATCAAGTATTATTTTTGAATTATTATTAATTGATGGGTGGATGTACCTTAACATAGCCTCAATTCGCTTATTTTTCACTTTTTATATTCATTTCAATTCCTTTTTCTCATTACTATCATCTTAACATTTCATTTTCCACTAATTCTCATCAATTTCCATTATTCTATCTCTATGAATCTCATCGAAGTTTTGCAATCTTTTTAATTACTCCATCTATATTAAGTAACTCTCTAGTTAAATCTAACACATATGCTCAATTCAAATTCTTGTGAGATTAGTAGCATCAATTAACAAGTCTCAATCTCAAGTTTAGAAGTTGAAGAGTCATCGTCTAATCTTAACATTTCTACCTTTTTAGATAACATCATTCATCAAATATTATTGCTCCAAACTAGAGAGCTCATCAACATATATCCATACATAAAAATTTCATCAAATTTTGATTTGTAAACATTAAGAAATTAAAATTAACCATGACTCATTGTTCACTCATTATATCCTCATTTTGAATTTCTTCTTTGTTTTCATACACCACAACCCTAAACCTAATGATGAGAAGTGAAGGTACCCCTATGCTAAACCATATGAATCATGAGGTGTTCACACAAGATTTGGTTGAATTCCAAGGACTCTGTTCATCAGTACACTAGTCATCTAGGTAGTGAACCTTGCCTTAAGGTCATTTACTATCTTCTTAATTACACTTTATGATGCACATGGTATGGTTAAGTGTAATCGAGATATATGATTGTTATGGTTTTATGTTTTTAGGATCTGTGGAGCTAAAATATAAGGATAAGATGATTGAATACTACTGAGTTCTAATTAATTAACTAATGCTAACTATTCCTAACATAAGCATCTGGTCCTACTTGTCGTACACATCCTGAACCCACATACTCACTATTGGGATTACCAAGTGCTACACTACTGGGCGAACCAAGAAATAACGTTGCTAGGGTTACCAAGCAAATATGTGTTTATGCTTGAAGCGATCGTACTTATGTGCTTAATCTATTTAGCTTAATTAATGGATCGATCTTTCAAGCCTAATTTAGCCTAATTAATGAAATCAATGAACACATAAATAAATCATTAATCTAATCCAAGTGCTACAAGGTTTGATCAAGAGGCTTGTCTTTATTGCCATTCACATTCGTATGTTCAGGTACAACAATGCTTGAATAAAGATTTGTACACTTTTTGACTCTTGTTGTGGGCACTTAGAGAAATATTTTAACTCTCAAATAAACAAACTACAAGAGCTCTGCTACTATGACAAGAATTCTCCTTTAAATCTAGCTAGTGAGCTTGTATTTATAATTTTTGCCCTAAGGCTACGTTAACAGTGCATCGTCAATGTAGCAAATGCTACGTCGACATGGCCCCATCAATGGGGCACACCAAGTAAATGGGGCCTCATTGACAAGGAATCCTCGATGAGGCTACATCAACATGGGGCCCATCAATGTGACTCTTTGACGTTCATCATGCCCCCATGCCTAAATGAAAACTAGTCCTTGAGGTCTTTTACAAAATTGGGAAGGTATGGGATTATTGACTGACTATTACTAAAACAAAATAGATTGACTTAACAAAGATAAGTACCTAAGTGTACAGATCAAAAAATTACAAAAAATTATGGTGTTCATAACAAAAAATTGAACAACAAGACATGAGTACAAAAATTTGGATAACACATCCTCTGATGACATGAAGATGGTGGTGAAGATTAGACAGTCCTAGGTGGTGGTGGCTCCTTAGGCTCTAAAGGACCTTCACTGGTGATGAGTGGCGAGGTACCCCTACACTCTACCATACGAATACGAGCGTACACGCGCGATCCGGTCGAACTCCGCAGACTAAATGCCTTAACGCCACAAGAAACACTTGGGGTTAATCATTCGTTGTCTTCCCAGGCTTGCTTGTATGTGTCACGGTGTATGGTTAAGCAAGTCTGAGGTATGTGATTTTTTTGGTATTTTCGGCTTA
>MNCI01006188.1:110947-176275 GCA_015680685.1 Gnetum montanum
TTCGTTGTGCATACGTCACCTTAGTTTGCATTGTACTAGCTTACGCGCTTGCATGTGGCCCGAAAAGGCCTTAAACTAGAACACGTGGCCCGAAAAGGCCTTAAACTACCACCTTTTCACATTATTTTCTATTTACTTGTGCATTTCAATTCATGTTTTCTGTAGTGGCTATTTAACATTGTTTTCTCTAGTTACTTTTGTTTACAGGATCGTACGGACGCACATGCATGCATCCACCCTGAAAGTCCTGGAATTATGACTATAAACTGATACCACAGATCATCCTGGATCATAACTATAAATTGATACCATCCCTCCGGCATGACAGTAAACTGCCACCGTCACAACCATGAGGGTCTGCTAAGACTATAAACTAGCTTGCCTCTCCACGGTCTGCTAAGACTAGAAACTGGCAATGTAACGTCCGCCATGACGCTAAACAGGCAATGTCCAACGGGTTATGACATAAAACTAACCCATGATAGTCTGCCAAGACTATAAACTGACAAGTTCACGTCCAATTCATCAATCCGCCGTCATGTTCATTCATCAGATTCACTGCATCGCTCGCCATCCGTCGACCTTACCAGTACTGTAGTCATCTACATACAGTGCCTACCATCCTTCAGCATCTTTGTGCCCTCGGCCATCATGTAAGTCTAAGCTCGTTTATTCGTTCACGGTTTTCTTGTCTCCTTGGAGTTATGTTTGCAGGATGACGCCTAGAAGTTCAGCACAAGGGTGCACTTCGTCACAAGCAGCAAGATAAGACAATGTTCATAGCACACATGGGAAGACTAAATCAAACCGTTCCCTAGTACATCCCCATTCACCAACTAATTCCCTATCCGTTCGCCAACACATCTTATTCCAGCATACCCTTGACACACCCAGTGCATTTAAACATTGTACCACTTTAAAGCAGCTGCAACACGCAGCACAGTACTTGCGCATGAGTACAAAGGCAAGGCAAAGTTTACATAAAAAAAATCAAGACTTCAGACACTTCTCATACAAGCCCCAGGCGGGAAGGCAATCGTCTCAAAACCAAGTACTTATGTCCAAAACGGTCAAGAAGCATCCAGTTGCATGGCTTCGGCTCTCTGCCAACAGGTTCCCCCTGACACTAAACATGGGCCTTCTTCTTCCAAAGAATGTAACACATCCTCCTGTGGCTTTGGTCTTGCCAACAAGTTCTCTCCAAAACTAACCAAGAGTCTTGTTCCACCAAAGGACGCACATCGCATGTCTGCACTCCGAGTCTGCTAAATCCTGGCTATTGATAAGGATCAACATGCCACATACCCAAGCATCCCCTATCCACAGCACGATTCCTTGGGCAATCACCAGTCCCCACGATCTATTTCCTCCTACCCGCTACACATCTCACTTTTCCAACCCCATGTACTATTGAACACGGTGTGATAACATCTGGTTAAGTGGCAGCAGACAATGTCTCTATCAAGTTGCTTGTGGTGTTTTGCACTTCTTTGTCGACGCTTCTCGGGTCGATTCCTCCAAGCATCAACAAAGAGGGGCCAATGAAACACCACAAAATTTGGAGCTTAGTACTTGTCCAACACCAAGCAGGTTCTTGGGACCCACGGACGACCTCGGCTACATGAGATGTCATACATGGCAATTTTGGGGCTTACAACACTTAGTTTTTACTAAGTATATTGTGCCAGCGTATATGCCTAAGTTCACACCTACAGCGTATACGCCCAGCGTATATGCCCAGCGTATACGCCCGGCACTCTCCAGCGTACACGCCTCACATGTACGCTCGACAGGTACTGCAGATGCAGACGCTCGACGACAAAATCTCCAATGACAGCATAAAGATAGCACCGAAGAGCAAGGATTGAAGCAAGTGGACTGCCTTTGGCGTATACGCCCATTCACCGTCAGCGTATACGCCCAGTCGCTGTCAACATATACGCCCAACACTCTCCAGCGTATACGCCCGGCACTCTCCAGCATATACGCCCAGCATTCATAGCATCTCCACCCAAGTTCACACACGCCCAGCACATCCAGCATATACACCAACCTGATACGGCGTATACGCCCAGTGTATACGCCCAGCAGATGTAATATTTTTTACATTTGTAAATTGTATGCACCCGGTCAATGCGCCATGTGTCTCCCAACCCGAGTCTAGCGTAACAACCGATATAAAAACCCCCATTTTCCACTTCACCCAAGTCGGTTGGAAAAATCCTAGAGCATACCCAGGAGCAATTACGTTGCACACTAGAGCCAAAACCCTCTTACGCTTGAAAAACCTGTACGCCGTGCAGTCTCTACGTCGCGCCTACAGCATAAACCAGCCTAGCCATCCTTGCATCACCAGGGCTTTTCGTCCGCCTTGTGTTCCACAACTGCGTTAGACCGGTGCATTGTACTTGCATTCTGTAATACCATTTTTTTACAGTTTACATTAATTTCTTGCATGTGCTCTATTTACACATGTTTACATTTACGCTTCGTTCACACTATTACGTTGTTTATGCTCCCGTTTATGCTGTTACACCATTTACGTATAACCCAGCGTATAGCCTTTTGGTTTACGTTCGGGGAAATCCTTGTCTGATCCGCGTGCGGACCACCCAAGGTACTCTGCCTTCGTGCATTCCAGCTCACCCTCAGGCGAAGGTGGGGTCTTCTGTGCTTATCCTGCTATCCTACAGCCTCTGTTTCCTTCCATCCGGAGACCGACGATTTCAGGTGGTACAACAGGCATCTTTGAATGTTGTCCATTGATGCACACCGGTTACATGGAAGAAATGCTAAGCATTCCTCCATGTCATCACCCGATGAATAACTGTATGTAATGCACGAAACTTTCTTCTTCTCGATCTTTTCATAAATATTTACCTTAGATATTTCCAAGAAAAAATCGTGGATCCTAAGGCATGCGTCTATTATGCTTAGCCATGCCCTTCCCATTATAATTGGGAAGTTCCCTTCATTGTTGTTAACTTTGATCACCAGGAAATCAGTTGAGTATGACCAACCACACACAGTGGTAACGATGTCCTTCACCAATCCCAAGGGAATGGTGATGGACTAGTCTACCAGCTCAAGTTGAATGTTGCTCTTCTTGAGTTGGGGTAGGTTCCAGGCTTGATACATCTCTCGTGATATTAAGTTGACTCCGGAACCTGAGTCAAGAAGAGCCTTATGTGACTTATTTCTAGCAATTTGGAGGCAGATTAAGGGACTTCCAGGGTTAGTTAGTTTCGTGGGAAGGTGGCCTACCTTGATCCAGTCGGTTACGGTATGGGTTAACATAACCATCTGTGTTGAGCTCTGTTGTTGGACTGAAGGGAGCTCCAAAGATTTATTTGTTGGAGGAGTGGTTGTGTACTCAACTGCTTGTGGTTGTGAGAGCTTGTCTAGGCTTTTGGTTCTGAAGAAAGGTCTTCTCTTTTTACAATTGTCAGAACCAGTAGCGGGTTGAATATTTATGGCTCTCATAGCATTATGTTGTTGCGGTTGAGTAGGGAGTTCCCCTTGCATTGTTGAAGCAGGAGGTATGGGAACTACAGGTGGAAGAGTTGCGGATGGATTAGGAGGATGGTATGGGTGTGGATTGTCTCTTGGAGGAGAAGGAGTCCTTCTAAAGTACTCCCAAACTTGGTAGTGACGTTGGGGAGTTGTGTGACCCATAGAGTCACTTGGAGAAACCAGCTATTTCACGTAATAATCATAAGGAACGGGTTGCCGGTAAGGGTAGTGTTGTCTCGTTAGTGGCATCCCCCATGATTGTGGGTATTACCATTGTTAATGTTGTCTGATGGGTTGTGGTGGAGTTCCACATGGATAATACGTTAACAGTTGGTGGAACTGCCTTGGGTTACCTTGGGGATAAGGTAACCTTTGGGGTGTCAACTGTTGGTTGAGTCTTGGGTTGAGTGCATAAACCCCAAACTCTTGTAGATGTGAGAAGACTAGACAACATCCCTTAGGATGGTCATAGTGGCAGATCTCCCATCCACCATCATCGTCTATGTCAGAATCCACAACTTCATCGGAGATAGTAATTTTCCCCTTACCCTTGTTACATGTAGGATTTGAATTTCTCTGCTTTGTCTTATTGTTATCACTACTTCGTTCCTCCTTAGACTCTTCTATGATCTTTAGGACAGTTTCAAGTCTAGAGTCTAAGGAATCCTGTAATTGATCTACCTTAGCCGCCACTTCTGTTATTAACTTTTGAAGCGGTAAGGTTTTTCTGTTCACCAACTCTTCAAGTGGTGACTCATCCTCTTCATCACAAAATTTCACTCCCCTCTTTCAGAGGGAAGGATCGCGGTTATATTCTTTCATGCTCTCTCTTTTGCGTATCTCCCCTTCTTCTTTGGCTACTTGTTCCTTGTTCCAACAAGCAATGAATCTCATGGGATCTAAGTTTTGATAATCTCCCTTGGGTATAAGTCCCAAGGGTTCTCCTAGTTTCATACCTTAGCCCATCTACGAGATGGCGAAGTTGATCCTGTTGTGCATAACCATGGCCCTGGCAACAATGTAACAATGCGTAGTAGTGGCCCATGGCAACATCCAAGGGTTCATGAGTACCTTGCTTCCATCCTTGGATCTGCTTACGTAAATTAGACACTCTAGAGTACGTTTGGTATTTATCATTAAAGAGTTTTAACATTGTACTCCACCTCCTAATGGTTTCCAGTTCAAAGGACCGGTACCAACTCTTTGCTTCCTTGATGAGTGTCTTGGGAAACAACTTTAGTTTCTGCCACTTGTTCTCTATGTTTTGCAAGGCACAGACATCATGGAATGCCTATAAATGATTTTGCAGATCAGCATTATATCCTCCTTCAAATCGTGGGATATTGTTCATGTCTAAGCGCTTGATCCAGCTATCTTTTTGATGCCTTGTTGGGATTCTCATTGCCTCCATTATATCTAGCATACTTTGGGTGGCAAGTAGGGGCTCGTCATGATCATCTCTTTCATGGCGTCTATGATGTCGATGTTGTTCCCTACTTTCCCTTCATTCATGCCCTTGTCCTCTATCTCGACTCTCTCGTCAAGGTCTCTGATTTTTCCTACCTTTATCCTCTCCGTTATGCTCTTTGTGGCTGCAGCCAAATGTGGAAGGAGAGGGTGAATGATGTGAAGAAGGGAAAGAAGAAGGAGAACCATCATGATGATGATGTTTCTTGCCTTCTCTTCTGCTGCTACAACTCTGATTGTGACAATAATCTAAGTGCCCATCCTTATCATGTGTTGTTGTTCCCTCTGTGAAGAGTTGGTGTTCACAGGGATTAGAACCAGGATTATGTATCATTGAGCATAAGTTCTGATACCCCACCTCCTCACTATTGTTAGGAGGGGGAACATCTTTTGATAGCGAACCAGTTATAAGTGGTTCACCATCACTAGTTTCACTTAGGATGTGCGAGACCTCTTTGCCCTTCAACAGTGTATGTTGGCTCTCCTGCCTTGAGTCCCTTATATATTGTGCGTCCGTGGGATGGTAATCCCTCATGTCAAAATTTGCCACAACATATTCAACGTAGAGCTGTGTCATGCCTATCTGTGCCAAAGCACAGAGGAGCATGTTGGGAACTGCACGATCTGGAGGCAACATTATGTTACCTTGCAAGTCTCTCCAGCGTAGCTGTTCATCTTGATGGAGAATAAAGGTAAAGTCAGGTATATACTCATCGGGATGAGTATATACCACCCTGTATTGTTGAGGAACTGGCAGATTTAGGTTATGTGTTTTTGACTGCCGATTGTTTCGTGTATTATCCCTAGCTAGTGTATTGCTCTTATGAGAAGAAGAAGAAGACATTGTGTCTTATTCGGTGTGCTATTTAACCATTATATAATTTTTCTTTTAAATTAACTCGAAGGTTCGTTTAGGCTTACAACGATGTGAGTGATATTCTATGTTCTATTTAGCGCACAAACACTTAGTCCCTAGAAATGGTGCCAATGATGAGTGGTGAGGTACCCCTACACTCAACCATACGAATACGAGCATAGCATGCGTGATCCGGTCAAACTCCACAAACTAAATGCCTACACATTAAATGGAACACTTAGGGTTAATTGTTTGTTGTCTTTCTAGACTTACTTGTAGTTGTCACGGTGTATGATTAAGTAAGTCCGAGGTATATGATTTTTATGGTCTTTTTTGGTTTATCTCCTATGCTAGTGAGATGAAGGGTTGAAGAAGCTAATTACTAACTCTAACTAACTAACTAAGTCTTAACCTAGCGTCAGCATCATTTCCCACTTACCGTACATACCTTGAACCAATGCAACTGTGGCTACCAAACACTAATCGTTGTTGGGATCACCACGCGTAATGCACGTGCTCAAAGTGGTCATACTAAGGCACTTAACTAGGAGGAAAGGGTTGAGAGAATCTAATCTAGCCTAAGTGCGATGAGCATCCATTCCTTGATTATCCCTACACATTCTTAAATGCCCGTAATCAAGTCATACTCATTCCACAGTTCTAGGAGNTCCGTACACATTTTGAACTAATGCAACACTGCTAGGATTACCAAACGCTAATTGTTACTGGGTTACCAAGCATTAAACCCATGCTCGAAGTGGTCGTGCTTATGTAATTTAACGATTTTCTTAATTGATCAAAATGAATTGTTGTGCTAATAACAAAAATGTAAAGTGCATAAAATAAAATAAATGCATAAGAAAATAAAATAAAATAAATGCATAAAAGGAATCTCAAGTGTTGCAAGGATGAATCAAAGAGCTTGTCTTTATTGCTGTACACAAGGNTTAAGCCTAGGATACTGAAACAAGGGAATGCCGCCTCTTATTTATAGACTTGGTGGCACGCGATATTGTGGGGGATGATGCGATATTGCGTACGCGATATTGCGTGGGATGCGATATTGCAGTGGATGTGATATTGCGTACGCGATATCGTGTATGCGATATCGTGGTCCATGCGATATCGTGTCCCATCAAAAAAAAAATCTCAAGTGTTGCAAGGATGAATCAAAGAGCTCGTCTTTATTGCTGTATACAAGGTGTGCTCAGGTACACAATGCTCGAATAAAGATTCGTCCACACTTAGACCTCCTGCTGCGGGCACTTGGAAAATACTCTAACTGCTAAAAGACTTCTTTTCAATTGTGCGCCTGGGCACTGTATTTATAGGCTTGGGAAAAACTACTCTAATAATTAGAGTAACTACTCTAATAATTAGAATAACTGCTAAAGTAACTGCTAGAGTAACCACTCTAATAATTAGAGTAACCACTAGAGTAACCGCTCTCATCACTATCTATGCTAACTCATTATCTATTCAAACTAACACTAACTTCTAGACTCAGTAGCCAACCTAATTCATAAATATTACCAACATTACTTCTTAATATTATTTCTAAGACAAAGGTTGTACCGGCCTCAAGCTTTTTAACATACGATGTGTGATGCTTCATCAAAATATTTAAGGTTATTATAATAATGATAATAAAAGGATAAAATGTTTATTAATTTAATAATATATGATTCTTTAAAATTGAAAATTGCAAATCTAGTCTTGAGGATAAGACATTAACAAAGTAGGAATTAAAATTATTAAACTAGAAATTCAAAATGAGTAATGCTAAAATGGAAACATATTTTGAAATGTCACGGAATTAGATTTTGAAATTAAAATATAACATAAATATGTACTAATGTTTTAATTGAACATAGAAAGTGCTCCTCAAATATTACAGGAATAGATTTTCAAATTGAACAATAAATGAAATGTGTTGGAAATGCAACATAAGATAATAGTATATTGAATCAAATTTCAAAATGAAATAGAGAAGAAGGCTTATAAAATAAGAAGCATAACACTGAAGCATAATGTAAGCACATAATATTAAATATGAAAAAATTAAATATAAATAAAATATCAATGCTCACTAAATAGTATTTATATGACAAATTATATCAACTTCTTATAATCAAATTAAAATAATAACTTGAATCACTTGTCACACACACACCAATGTAAACAAAGTACAAAATTAAGCAAAAGACTACTTAGCTTTGAATTAAGCTTTAGATCTCACTTTCCATGTGAATTGTCATTTACATAAGCTTGTCCATACCTATAAAAGGTACACCTTTAACAAGTCTATGTGATGAGTATTTTGATCTACTAGAAGTTACTAAAAGTCGTTGTGAGGTAGAGATCAACTTTGACCTCCTTTTCTTGGGTTTTAGATATCAAAATTGGTCTAGAAATGATACAAAGGGGACAATATTGGATGGGAAATAGTGTTTTGATTTTGGAAGGGGAATAAGCTAGTATGGAACTATTGTTTTCACTTTCAAAATCAGAACCAATAGAAGATAAAAATGAGGCTAAAATACTTGTCAAATGGAAGCTTGGAAGTTTGGGAAGATTCCAATTTTCCCCTAGTTTTCCTTACTCACTAGCCTCCACCAATGTCCAACCCCCTAGCTGCATTTCTATGTCATGCTTTAATGTGTTTTGTTTCTAACATTTGTTGTTCAATTTGTCAAACTATTTGGTTTTCTTGTTCGTTTGGCTTCACCAATCTTTGTGCTTGTAACAACCATAATGAGTAGTATCAAAACTTCCAAAAGGGTATAAACTAATTATAAATAAGAAAATCAAACAGTTTCTTTTTATAATCATCATTGTGAGTAATTGAAAACAAATTCATTAACAAATCTAGCTTAGTCTCATCATGACATTGCTACTCATTATTGGAACTTGAAAAGATTTGACGTGTGTGTACACACACACATTTATGCAGTTAGCTCTAAAGTAAGTTGTACTATGCCTACAATTAATTAATATTCAAAGTTAAGAAACTAAACTTTCATTGGTTTCATAAAAATAAAACTTGTAATTGATCAAAGAAAAATAGGAAAAAAATAAAGTCATTTAGAGACTAAGATTCATAGGCCAAGAGTATGTGACTACCAATAACATATACGTCACCATGAATCTTATGAAAATAATGATCAATTTATATTTACAAGATGCAAGATTATTGGAACATGGAATGACAAGGAATGCTATTGTTAACAAGAAATCACTTAGCATACTAAAGAATTAAACCAAGAAATTTAGTGGTGGCATTTCTAGACCAATTTTGATATCTTCAAATCATGGGTTTGATTCTTGTGGGTAAGTTTTATAAAGATTTAATTAGACCATGTATCTTAGGGTGCATATAACTATGTTTATACACTATGTTTTACTTATTTTGATTTAAAAATCCATTAGTAACTACATATATCATGTCGTTTTGGGAGCCAAGAAAATAAAAAAATGAAACTTTTGGTTTTTACCCATCGAAACCTTGCATGTTGAATTAATTTTTAGATCAGGGTTAATGACCATGGATCGTTATGGCTTGCAACTGTTTCGGAGGGCGATTGAGGAAGCCGCTGTATGTTCCACGATTCATGTGTTTGAGTATCGGAGAATTCAAAAATTGAGATGATGATGCTGCACAGCTCTGAAATAGTTACATCTGTGTTCGTTCCCATCTTCTGCAATGGTGAACCCACGGATGTTCTCGACATTTAAGAGGAGCTTTCCGGTAGGGTTTTCAACTTGTAACAACTGCGTACAAGGTACAAATGACTAAGGTTTCGCTTATACACCGATGCTCCCAAGACACATCTTTGCTCTCATAATCCAATACAAAAAGAGTAAGTTAGAAGATAGAAATTGAAAAGTGGAAATATGCCCTACGCATGATTGCCAACGTGACTGGTGTCTATGGCACAGGAGGTTAGTGATGTTAGCGGATTAACCTCTTTTTATGGTTAGCATATTAGTTTTTCCATTTTTTGGGCATACAAGAAAGCTGATCTTCATCTATTATACTTTTTATTTGGTTTCGATTCGTTCGTCTGTTAAACGATGTTTTCTGGTTTAATCACATTGATGTTTTTTCAAGGGTATGAGAACCTTGCTGTAGAATGAAAGCAAATCTCGAACTTATAAATGCAAAAAATAAATTCAGTCAATTGGATGGCATCTGCATAGGATACAAGAGGTTATCCAATTTCACAGCATACATCTTTAAAATTTCTTGCTTATGCTTGCAAAAATTATTTTATATTTTATAGGTTTGAAAGGTAGGTTTTCACAAAAAATCTGAAACTGAAGCTTTATTATCTGGAAAGCTTTTAACATTCTCGTAAAATTGAAGCTTTAATATATCTGAAAACTAACGTTAGCACCGTGAATCCACCGCCCAACGAACAAGAAGTAAAAGGACGAGGCTTAAATCACAATAAAATGCCCAACTTCCTGGCCTTCTAACGAAGTTCCCTTCTTGATCAAACATAGTTATCTAACGTCATGTTCTTTTATTAAGTTTTCCCTTATAAACCCATTTTTGTATTTTTTTAACCAGGTGTATCTGTTATCATTTATCAAAAGTATGAGAATAAATACTTTAAACATGCATTCAGCATCAGCTACGAAGATTTCAGGTTGGAGAACTAAAATGTTGCAACCCCTGCATTAAAAACAAGCAGCAGGTACTTCACTGAATTTTCAAGTTAGTTTTACTTTGAAAATAGGAAGCATTTATGCATATACGCGTGATAACATACTGGCATTTATACAAATAGTTGAACATTAAAGAAAATAAATACTGGCAACTGTGGTGCCTGACAAATGGCAGGGGATCTTTTCTGGCCTTCATTTTACCCTTAGGTTAAATGCATGCAGCAAGTTGCTAATCAAACTGTTCAGTGAAACTTTATAGGGTGATCATGAAGAATTTTCAGATTAATTTTCCTTAATTTTTTTGCAGTTTTTTGTGCACCTGTAAATTTTTCCACCAGATTGTTAAAAAATATACAAGAAACATTCTGATAAAAGTAAAAGTTCAGTTGGATAGGAAAAATTCAGTGCCAGCACTGAAAATAATTGGTGCTGGAAGGATAGAGAGAACCACTTTTGCCAATGGCCTTTATAACCAGATTTACTTTCAATATGAGAAGTACAAGAAGTATTGCTTTATTTAAAATATAGGTAGGATTGTGGAAAATAATGGTATAAATGCAGTCCATAGCATTCTCAGAGAGTAGTAACCTTATGAGAGATGATGCAAGTTTCACTAAAATGGAATGGAAGGGATTTTTTGTATAGGTTGCACAAGGCAGAAACTTTGGTTGTACTTGAGAATATGCAAAATTTCTTTTTTCTTTGATTTTTATGTTTCTGTAAGACATAAGAGCACCTTTATTATAACAGGACAAGGGAGTTCTAAAGCACAACTTTAGAGTTATGAACTATGAGAAAAATTTGATTTCATTGCAAATCTTGAAACTTAACTTAGATGCTTCAAAGGAATTATTTTGCGAGCATGCTTTTGGAAGAATGAAGGCTGGGAAGATTGAATTTGATGATCTGATAAATAATATGGTAAAAAAAAATTGATAGTATACCTTTAGTGGGATCATGAATCCTGTAAAGCAATAAATAATTCTTTGCCATCTGGTCTTATGCCAATATTTCAAATTCATCAGGATAAACTTGAAGCTGGAAAACAAATTATTCTTATATGTAGCTATTTGTTGAATTGGGAGAAGGTAGATGTGCTAAAAATACTTGGGCAAAGCAATGAGAATGATATATCAGTTACATCAATTTCAAACGTACTTATAAGTTGCAAGGGAAGTTTTTGATTGTTCTGCATGGATACAGTATGCATGCCTGTCAAAATGGGAGCAAAATAATCAATGACAGAACTTCCTTGGCATCCGAAGTCCTCTGTGCCTAATGTCAAAACACCATTACAGCTATGGTATAGATATTGGTTAATGATTTGTTTAAAATAATAATTATTGTTTTTTTTATAAACTTCTTTTTAAATTTAATTCTATAAATCAAACAAAAAGGGTAGAAGTGGTAAGCTTAGTTTCACAAAGCTCACTTGTGTTGGATTGAGATGATTGTGTCTACTGATGCATTCAATACAGTATCATCTTTATAGATTTTGAAAAAGTCATATTAAAGGTATGAGTTATCTAAATAACTATCCAGAAATAATGATTTCTCTTTTAATTAATTTAGTGATATGATGCTGCTATCTTTTCAAGTAAGTTGAGATTTTAGTTTAACAAAGCTTTTCCATGCTAATGTTTATCTATTATTTTCTTATGCTTGTGAAATGATTTTGGTGAGTTACCAAAGAACCTGTTATGGGGTAAGTGGACTCATTTTTCATATAAATATATTCCTGAAGTTTAGGAAGTGATAACTTGCTATGGCTTAAGCGGATTAATTTCCTGTATAAAGGTATACCTCCCAGGAAGTTTAAAATGTACGAAAGTGTTGATTCTCAAAGGCAAGATTCAAACTTTCAACTTCTTTTGGAAAATGTAATGGTTATTTCATTCCATCCATGACATAAATTGCATATCTTGCATTAAACAGGGGGCATTGGAGCAACTTGATTTATCACGCTGCACACACAAGAGTATTTTTTTTGTATGTTTTGGGATAACTTGCATGAGCAAACAATGGATAAAGCACAAACCTTGTCATAGTGATCTTTGTCAAATCATGATACTGGCAGTTAATTACATCAATGAAAACATTATTTCCAAATATTTATTTAGATAATAATCTAGTAATAGAACTGTAAAGCTTTAAAAGCCAACACTCTTTTGGTTGATGAGTTTGGAAGGAAGTTTATAAAATAAAACAACAATTGCTTGATTATTGTGATTTCCATATTCATAAGCATGTCATGTCATGAACATGAAGAACTCCACTAGTCTTCTCAATTAAGAGCTTCTGCTCCAATTTATCAAAAAAACTAAAGCACACTTTGTACCAGCGACTCTGTGACTAATGAACATATTAAACTTCTTGTTGCTGGTGCTATTACCCTCACATTTCTAGATGAGCCAATGGTTTTGAGCACCGTCTAGACGTCTGTAGATGCTGTAATTTTGTGGTCGGAAATTTGATCTCTACCTCCTCCACTTGAGTGGTTACGGTTCTGTCTTCCATTTCACTGTACTGGAGGAGCTCAGCTTATTTTCCCTGTTACTCAGACACTTGCCTCTTGCAAAGGCAGATACAGAGATACGTGTATAATTTGCAGAGAATTTAGGAGCAAACGAACGCAGCTTTACCAAGTGAGCCGTTGTGTAAAGTTTCAGAATTCAGAATAGGAACCAAACACGAATATATCGTCCAAATTTTCTTCAAAGTTTATCAGCGTATATGGCATCCGAACGCACAGAGAAAAGTGCAACTACGTTTTTTTGATAAAAAAGAAAAATCAAACTCTGCATGAAGGATGGGGTGTTTGGGTTAACTGGCAAGGCACTTGGTAAAGATTGTTTTTTTCTCACTGGATGGTACCCAGGAATCTTTAGCTTCTACTTTGGGATTACCTTAGTGGGCAGTGATGCTCTTTCACTTATTTAAATAAGGCGTAGCTTCATGCTTTGATTATATGTCGTCTTTCAAACAGAAATAAAGTCTTACTAGTGCTGCAAAGTTGTGTCTTCATTTTCACGGACTCGCTACCCACCAAATATGCAAGTAACAAAATGATGCCATATTTTCACTTTCCTTTATTAAAAAACAAAGATGAAAGAAAAAGAAAAAACACAGCTCTACTGAAAAAAGAAAGAAAGAAAGAAAGCACAGCGCTACTGACAGCAGTATTCAGGCTATTGTGAAAACACGATTGTGCACGCTGTAGAATGAGACGATTTTGCGGATTACTAATATTTGGAAATACTCATTTGTCAATCAAACAAGAATTAAGGTAGAGGTGAATTTACTGTGGAATCATTGTGAAGGTGGTCTTACAAAAGTGGGAAACTTTTCAAAGCCTATGCCAGCTTCTTGCAAACGTTAATTTCCTAAAGAATACTTTCCATGTAGATTCAATATTACATTCCTATTAGGTACTCATCAACATCACCTCCTACAACATGACTGTAGCAATTGAAAACGTGGGTGGTTGGAAAAACACCGACGGGTTGTTAGTTGTTGATAGTCTAACCCCGAATCCACGGGAGGGTCGTGCTGGATGAACGGAAACGGGCACCCTGAACGATTTGGTTGATCACACAGGGACTTAGTTGGTGTTAATATAACCTTTTGCAATGTGTGATTTGAAAGCAAGGTTTATGGCATAAAAAATGATATTTTAAACATAAACGATGCAGACAACAATGTAAAATGCGATGATAAACAAGAAAGCAAAGTAGAATGCAGTTACGGAAATGCACCGCTTCAAGATTATGACTTTACTTTGTCAAGGTGGATACAATTGGTTGCGTGACGCAGGGAAGCGTAGAGATCCCAAAGGTAACCAAGACATTCAAAGCAAGAAGCGTAGAGATCCCAAAGGTAACCAAGACATTCAAAGCAAGACAGTTGGATGCTTGAACGTGGACTTGGGAGTCAACAATGCAGAATGCTACCAAGATGGTAGGGAAAAATAGAACAAAATGCTAAACGGGAGTGCTAACTGCTTACAATGCCAAACAGAGAGTTTGCAATGCTTAAGGTTACAGTGCTAGCTTGCTTTCTTGCAAAACCACTTGAGTGACCAACTCTTCGAGCGTTGCTCATCGGGGTATTTATAGGGCTAGGGACACGCGAAAGATGCGGTTTGGATGCCACGTGTCCTGGGCCGGTGCTAACGGATCTATGCTGTAATTGCAAGCCTGCCATGCTGTAATTACGTTGTCAAAATTTGGAGGTGTGCGCCAACGGTGCAAACGGCTGACGTGCACTAATGTAGCGTAACAACTTGCTACGCTTGTGCCATGCTTTGTAGCGTAGCATGCTAGCATAGCGTAGCATCTTGCTACGTTGTGCTATGCTATGCAGCGTAGCGTAGTGTAGCCACCAGTTTGAAGCAAAAGCTTGCATTGCATCCTGCTGCATGTGTCGGGAACTTTGAAATGTTCTGACTGCATTCCATGTGTTTGCTACGCTATGTTACGCTGCGTAGCGTAGTGTAGCAACTGGCCTTGGTCGCGAAAGTGTCGACAATCTGTGAACTTTACCTTTTGCATTGCGAAGTTTGCAGACTTGCTGATCTTGCATCCCAAGATGCCTTTGTTGCTTCTGCCAAGTTGCTACGCTATGTAGCGTAGCATCCAACATGGCTTGCTTTTTGCTAACTTTGCTGCTTTTCGATGGAAGGAGCCATCGTTGAAGGACTAGGAGTCGGGCGAAGGGACTATCTTCCTGGCTACGCTGCGTAGCGTGGCACTTTGTTCTGCAATAGTCTTTTGAAGCTCGCTACGCTACATGGCATAGCGTAGCGTAGCAAACTCCATGACTTAGAGGACTTCGTTCTGCAATTGTTTTTTGAAGCTTGCTACGCTACATGGCATCGCGTAGCAAACTTTTTAACTTAGAAAACTTGTCGAATTGCGTTGCGTGTCTTGAGCACTACCTACAACTCCATGCATCGTTTCTGAGTAGGTTGTTGACTGAGTGAACTACTCAGGCAGGAAGGTAGGAAGATCTGTTGAACCTGCTGACACTGAGAGTAGAAAACTTGCCGAACTGGACAACCTGAATTTAAGAGTGTTCATCTCCTGAAGAATTGCCATGATGTTGCCTGAATCACGGAGGCCTGGTGAAGCAAGGATGCCCTAGAAATTTGGGGTGTTTCATTGGCCCCTCTTTGTCGATATCTGGAGGATGGATTCGAGAGACGTTGAAAAAGAATACGAAACACCACAGAAGACAAGGCGTCCACATTGCTCTTCGGTGATCATCAAGATGTCGATTAGCTGTGCTTGGGAGTGTTGCGTTGGTTTTTGCGGGGGGAAGGGGTAAAGTAGGAAGGAAGGAGGTTCAGGAAAAGGGTAAAGATGAGGTTTAGCAGAGTCCCTCGTCGAAGTGCTCATGAGGGAGTTGTTCGCGTTTTCATCTTTACTTTTGCTGACCTTCGACCTCTTGTTGAAATGCTTGGAGAGGGTGATTGCGAAGCGGCTTGTGCCATTTGTGTTAGGCACGTGAGCTTGTGCTCTCTTACGCTTTTGCCTTTGTTGTTTCGTCGTTACATTTGCGAGCAACCTTGCTACAGGACAAGTGTTTCTTTCCCCGGATGAGTTGTGTTAAATCCGCGTGGGGGCTTTAACTTGCCTACAGATGCTTCCCATGCGACGAGCTATGTTATGCACGTCATGGACTTTGCAGTTGGGCGAATGGGGAGACTTGACAAGCATTGGAAAAAGCTTGTAAAAGAGGGAAGAAAGCGGATCGTGAGTGTAGGGCAGCACAGGACGTGCATTTCAAAGTAGCTAAGCTAGTTAAGACAATCACTTTGCAATGCTATAGCATTTGTTGCTGTGGCGAGACACATCCTCGACCGCACCCTGTAAGCATGACGGAGAGCAAACCAGAAGAAACAACCAAGATGTAAAACAAGGGCAAAGGTCTTGCTTGCTGTAGATGTTGTTGGAGCTCTTGGATATCCGTGCTGGTGCATGGTGTCCAAAGTAGGAAAGCCAGCAGTAGCCTCGGCAGCATCAGCGTGGAGAAGCCGACGTCAAAGGCGTTGGGAGTTGCTGTGAATGCATATGCTCAAGAACCCTTGCCAAAGGCATGCATTCTTAGTTCAGCTATGGGATCAGTTATCACATAGCTGAATGTTGTCTAGGCTGAGGCGTTGGTAGGGAGTTGGAGGGTAACAATATTATGGTCGGGCCACAATACTGCTGGAACTCCAACGACAAGCATTGATCAAGGAACTATCTTCAAGGCGATGGGCCGTGACGACAGTAGGTCCGGAGGGCCAGTGCGATGTCATACGACATCTTTGGAGGATCAACACGATGCCAAGGGTGGTGGCGTCATGTACATTTTAGATCGTGTTCTCATTGTGTCGTGAACTACGTTTTGGAACTGCAATGTCCCACCCCCACATTAGCACTGTGCACACTTGTTCGATGTGTACTTAGTGCAGATGCATGTTAGGGACACGACGCGAACCCAATTTAAGGTCCTGGTAGACCATGTGCTGGTTTAGGGTCCCAGTGGACCGCCATGCTGGCTTAAGGTCTTAGCAGATCGTACATGCTAGTTTAACGTCATAGCAGACTAGCTGTGCCGATTTAAGATCCCAACAGATTGTGTGTGCTGGTTTAAGATCCCAGCTGACCGTACATGCCAGTTTAATGTCATAACGGACGTGCTGCGCTAGTTTATAGTCATAGCAGACTAGTTGTGCTGGTTTAAGGTCCCAGCAAACTGTGTGTGCTGGTTTAAGGTCCCAGTAGATTGTACATGCTAGTTTAATGTCATAGCAGACGTTGCTTGTTGCCGCCAGTTTAACATCGTAGCGGACGCTGCTTGTTGCCTTCATGCTTCAGATGTAGTACGACTTGAGGTACGAGTGATTCATTGGGTTGACGAACTCGTTGCTATCCATGTCTGCCAACTTGAAGGCTCCATTCCCAAAGGCTTTAGTGACCATGTAAGGGCCTTCCTAGTTAGCTCAAAATTTGCTCACATGTTCACGGGAAACTTTGAGGACGAGGTCTCCCTTCTGTACTAGTCGTTGATGCGGGTTTGCATGGTGCTTTTGCTATTGCTTGCTCTGGTAGCGCTCTATGCGGCTCAACGTTTGTGCGCGCTCCTCCTCTACTGAGTCGAGATTGATGATCCGTGACTCGTTGTTCTGGGCTTCGCTCACGACATCCGAAAGGATCACTCGGAGTGATGGTACCTGCAACTCAAGAGGCAACACAGCTTCAGATTTTATAAACAAGACTATAAGGAGTCTTACTTGTCGCGGTTCTGCATGTCGTCCTATAGGCCCATAGAACATAGATGATCTACTCGTGCCACCATTTCTTGCTGTTGCTAAGCATTCTCTTCAGCAAGTTGATGATGGACTTATTTGTAGCCTCTGCCTGCCAGTTTGCCTGTGGGTAGTACGGAGAGGAGAATGACTGCTTAATGTCCAAATTGCTGCAGAAGGTTTAGGTTTCTGTACTACCGAATTGTGGCCCATTTTCAGTTATAATTGTCATCGGAAGCCCAAACCTTGTCATGATGTTATCCAAGATGAAGTGGCAAACTTGCTGAGATGTTGTCTTTCTCAGGGGGATAGCTTCCACCCACTTAATAAAGTACTCAATGGCGATGATAATGAAGCTATGTCCTACGGAGGGCTTGGGCATGATAGGTCCTATGAGGTCTAGTCCCCATCGCTGGAAAGGCCACGTGATCTGCGTTGGGTGCAACTTCGTAGGTGAAACGTGTATGAGATTTACATATCTCTTGCACGTGTCACACGTCTTGACCTTTGACAAGCAATCACGCTCCATATGGGACTAGTAGTATCCTAGGCATCTGATTTTCGTAACCATAGCTCTAGGTGCTATGTGTCCACCACACAGTCCCTCATGCACTTCATTAACTACCTTTTGTGCTTGCTCCTCACCCACGCATGCTAGCAATATCCCATCATAAAAACATTAGCACAGGGCATCATTCCCCATGAGCATATATTGCTGGGCACACTTGCGGATTTCATCTCTCTGAGTAGATGTCAATCCACTTGGGGGTTCGCCGTGTTACAGGTAGGCTTTAATGTTGGTGTACCACTGTTGGGTTTCCGCAGCATTGATAGAGGCCACGTGTCCCGTCTGAGTGATGGGCTCAATACATTCGACAATCGAAGTTGGCAGACTTGCAAGCGAGTGTGGTGGAATATTTAGTGCAAGGGTGGCTAAGGCGTCTGCTACGGTGTTCTTGTTGCGTGGCACATGTTGCACATTCGTAGTTGCAAATTGTTTGAGTAGGCTTTTTGCCAGGTTGCAGTAGGGTTGTAAGTGCGTAGCTTTGTAGGCATAGACCTTGGTGATTTGATTCACAACTAGTTGTGAATCACAGCGGATTGCCAAGTGTTGTATACGTAGTGTTTGCGTAGCTGAGAGGCCTCTGAGCAGCCCCTCGTACTCTACCATGTTGTTGGTGCAGGGGAACAAGAAACGATAAGCAAACAGGTGCATTTCCCCAAAGGGAAATGTAATGACGGAAGCTGCACTACCTCCTTGCATAGTTGAGGCATCGTCGAAGTGTAAAGTAGCTTCTAGGTGCGATGGAACGATGTTGATAATGCTAACATGCTCATCTGGGAATGTGGGATCTATGGTTGCATGGTCGTCGATGGGTGAAGCTGTAAGTTGGGTCACTATGGCTTGACCCTTCGTTGACGACTAGCTCACATAGTGTAAATCGAACTCTACGGTTATTGCTTTCCACTGGGCTATCCTGGTGCTTTCATACATGTTGTTAGTGATAGCCCAGAGTATGTTGTTTTTGCAAATGATGTTAATTATACTGCGAAACAGGTAATGCCTCCACTTTTTTAACGCAAATACTAAGGCAAGGCAACTCCTTTCCACCTCATGCACTATTAATGTATGACTCAAGTAATACACTGGTATCTCAGATTCGTCGTCTCGTTTTTGACATAACAGTGCTGCGATGGATGCGTTGGAGGTGGCAAGGTAGATGAAGAAAGGTTTGTCCCTCTGTGGTGGGTGCACGGTTGGGAGGTGCAAAAGCTCTTCCTTTAAGTCATCGAAGACTTGTTGGCATTGAGTCGTCTATTCGAAGTTAACCCCTTTCTTTAGAAGATGTTGCATGGGGTGTAACTTGTCAGTTAACTTTGCTATGAACCTTCGAATGAATTGTACTCTACCTTGTAAGCCACACAATTCCTTTAGGTTCATTGGAGGTGCCAAGTTAACGATGGCTTTGACCTTGTTAGGGTCTACCCGTATCCTGTCCTTCGATACTACAAACCCTAACATGCGTCCGGTTCTCACCCTGAAGATGCACTTCTTAAGATTAAGGTGCAAATTATGCATTTGAAAACACTTGAGGACTACCCCTAGATTACGTGAATGATTAGTGGCCTCTTTAGACTTGACTACTATATCATCCACGTAGTCGTTCAATGTTTCTAGGATGTAGTCATTGAAGATGTAGGTCATGGATCGCTGGTAGGTTACTTCAGCGTTCTTGAGCCCAAAAAGCATCATGGTGTTACAAAAGGTACCCCATGGGGTCATGAAGTTTGTTGTTAGTTGATGTGAATATGGTTGTAGCCGGAAAAACCATCCATGAAGGATAACAGAGCATGACCAGCCGTAGTGTTGATGAGTTGATTGATACTCGGAAGTGGGAAGTCATCATTGATCGTTGCCTTGTTTAGATCTCGTAAGTCTATACAAATTTGTATTTCTCTCATTTTTTTAGAAACCACAATGATGTTGGACATTCATTCTGAATAATCAACTGCACGAATGAAACCAGCTTGGTATAGCTTGGTGATTTCATCCCTTACGACTAGTGCAATCTCTGGTTTAACCTTACGAGCTTTCTGCTTGACTGCCTTCATGCACAGGTCTAGGACAATGTTGTGCTGTATTAGCCTCGGGTCTAAACCCAACATGTCATTGTATGACCATGCAAAGACTTTAATGTTGTCTCGCAGAATTTTGGCTACGTCTTTGTGTGTCTGTGCATCTAAGAGGGAACTAAGTTTTAATGTTTTTACTTTCCCCTTGGACGTGGTCACATGCGTCTCGACAAGAGGGTCTTCAGTTACATCCCCGACCTCTAAATCTAGAGTCCAAACCAGGTGTTCGAGCCAGTTTGGGGATGTTTCTAAGGATGCTATGGTGCTAGCTGTGGTTGATTCCTAGTTGATTAGGTTTGGGTTCAATTGTCTTACGAGCTTGCCATGTGGGCCGGCTAAGGCTAAAGGTGTGGAGAGATCACGGTGGATGTCCATTTTTTGCTCAACCTGTCAAAATGAAATGAAAGCCTAGTTAAGAGGCACCTATGTGCAGTAATTGTGTATAATGCAAATTTGCAAAACAACGATGAGATGTAACTAGCAGCGTATGATATAAAGATTAAAATTTGCTAGTTTAAATTCATGGCAGGCCGCTAAGGCATGGAGATGCAAAACTGCTAAAAGAGGAAATGTGAAAATGTAAAACTATCGATGTGAAAACGTAAGATTGCTAAAAATGCAAATTTGTCGATGTGAAAGCATGAAACTGGTAGTTTAACGTCATCGTGGACCACATATGTGTACCGGATTAGAACTGCTAGTTTAAGGTCTTTTCGGACCATTGAAATTGAAGCTGCGCTCAGATTGCTAGTTTAAGTTCTTCTCGGACCAGTGAAGTTGTAACTATGCTAAGATTGCTAGTTTAAGGTCTTCTCGGACTGGTGAAGTAAAAAATATGTATTTTTTTTTTGTTTTTTTGGGAAAGTAAATAATTAACTCGAAGCTTGCCAAGATTCTTCATCCAGATCTTGTTTGTTTTAATTGCCAATAGTGCTACGATGTCGTGGTGAGCATGCTACGTTGCACAGTACACCCCACATTAAACGGAGAGAGAGAATGACAAGTTTCCCCTTTTTTACCATTATGGCCATAAATAGGGATTAAACCCTGGTAAGTTTGTCATCCTCACCGTAATAGGTGTAGAGCTCACATTCGGAGCACAGAGCGATTTCGAAGTGCAGAGCAATTGTGTTAACAAAGAGCAAGGCAATTTTTTGTAATAGCGATGAGAAAGAGTTAGCAAGCGGGACGATGGCTTCAAAGAAGGAACACACACACTTGGTGCTCGCAAAGGTCGAGGAGGTAAAGAAAGCCCTAGGGTGTGTGCCACAAGCACGCATCGCAGTGCGGGAAGACACGTCGTTGACCTAGTAGGCTGCTATGCCTCCTGTATTTTTTCATGCTTCTGTTATCATTTTTGTTTTCCTTGCTTCTGTTTTTGCAACCTAGTTTTAGCTATGTGTGTTTCCTGTCATCGCGTTGTCGATGTTTTGGCCTTTGCATCGTCGCTATTGCCATTTCAGCCGCGGCAGATGCACAAATGCTATGCTAATTGTTGCATGCAAGGGTGTTTAAACTACCATTGCCACGATTGTCATAACTGCGGGGGTTTGGATAGTTTGAGTTATTTGGCTTTTGAATGGCGTGGCATAGGATCCTCAGGAGGGTTTGGCCATGCATGGTGCGACAGTATGACACGTGTTTTTGTCAAGATGTAGTGCTAATCGCTTTGCTAGGGTTAATCGCTCTGTTGCTACGCTAGGCTGTTTTCGCTACGCTATCGCTTTCATGTTCTTTGCTACTCTACATGTAGGTTCGCCAAAATGCTAATTCTTGCTATGCTACGTGTGGGTTGCACTTGGGCAGGATGCTAACATTTGCTGGTTGTGTTGTGCAGGATAGCACTAAGGCCAACTCTGATTATCCTAGAAATTGCAGGGGTCCTGTGTTGCATAAATAGACCAGTGGCCAATGTTCCTCCTCCCCACACACGTGTGGGGGAACGGGGGGTCTGGTTAAGGCAAGGGACACAGGAGTTCGTACAATTTCTCCTCCAACACTTCAATGTGATTGTTTGGTCATACCTAGAAGAGGAGGAGGCGGCCATCATAATAGAAACCCTGTTGCCTGGGGCAAGTTGGGGTATCTTGAGGTTTTTGATGGACGGGGCAATCACTAGCAGGCAGAGAGAAGGATCTAGTTAACGCCCCAAAGATTTGAGGCGTTTGGCCTGGATCTGGGATATGCCCGAGTACAACTGCTACCATGCTTACAACACGTTGTTTATCGCACGTCATATGGAAACGAGCTTCCAAAACCCACCAGGGACCATCTACTGTGTTGGCAAGTGAGTTTTGCAGCCTCGTTCCACTGTCTTATGCGACGCTCGCTATGCTAACCAAACACCAATGCTATGTTTCTATTGTCAGGTTCTACATTAACAAGGAGGGGCTTCACAACAATGTGGGTGTGCTGACCACAACACGGCTGGCCCTGCAGGAATTCTCTTTAGCTGAGAACCTACGTGCAAGTGTGATTGGTCAATGCAGGGGAGAGTACCATACCTTCCCAAAACTGTACCCCATCCCCTATGACAAATGCAAGGAGATGGATTGGTTGGATGAGGGATGGGCACCCTTCAAATCGATCACTGTTGAACAAGTTCTAGTTAGTCTTCTGTCGTTCCCGTTACCATACAAACCTAGTAAGCTAAACAATGGGTGCTACATGCTCAAGTGTCTTTGCAATCTTTTGGTTCTTTGTGTTTTTTTATGCTGAACGCTTTTGTGCAACTTGCTATAGGGGCAAAAAAGTCCCAGGAGGTGATGGTGGTAACCACTGAAAACCAAGAGGCAAAAATCTACTTCAAGGACAGGGAAGTAGATGGGAGCCAACGTTGGATATGCAGTGCGGTGGCCTCAAACTCTTTGGTCCAAAACATCCAAAAGGCTGGGCTTATGGATCTGTTCCTGGCCCTGAACCTGAGTGTTCCTGCTGCCGAGATGCTTTCTTTGGTCGACTCCTTTTCTAATAGGGTGGGCCACTTTCGCACGTGCATACAAGGCGTACGGGTGGTCATTGAAATCAATGATCAGCTATTTTTAGACCTTTTTGGTGTCCTTGCTGATGGCGTCCTCATAGGGTCAAAAACCAAGGGGGAGCTGACCCTTCAGAAGAAGGACATCGAGGAGTGGTTAGGGCTCACCAAGGAGCAGAAGGGGCTCCCCATGGAGAAGCTCCAATCGGGATCCGCCAAGGAAGTGTACCCTCTCTTCCGTGCTCACGCATTCCCCCAGCTACTTTCCCAAGGGAAGGTCCTTGGGATTGACCAGGCCTAGGTAATGCATGAGGTCATGGAAGAGGGGGCTCGCTACAACTAGGCCAGGTTTCTATGTAAAGGCTTGCAGACTAAAATCTTGGGGCTCCATAAGAAGCTGTAGTCCTGCTCCAATATACATTATGCCTTTTACATAGCCTACTTGCGANTGTAGTCCTGCTCCAATATACATTATGCCTTTTACATAGCCTACTTGCGACGTTTCGTGGAGTTTCTAGTGGTCCACGAGAATGGAGACTAGGTTCTGCAAAATCGCTACCAGATTTCTAGATCGTGGATTCGCCAAATCCTCTAGACCACTTGGGCCCAAGATCCCCCAAAAATAATTGGGGAGTCGTTCTCTGTGACGACTAAGGATCGAGCGGCCTGCAACTTTCATGGCCAAGATAGTGTAGGAGAGGCACCCTTCGCCATAGCTGGTAGCGTGTCGCGAGGGGAAGTGTCTCATAGCCGAGACTGTGGCCAGCAAGTTGCAGCGAAAGAGGCTTGCTTCAACTACGGTAAACCTTCGCACGAAGGAAGAGGAGGGGCGGAGACTATGGTTCAAGTTACAGAGGATGCAACCCCCTATTGGTAAACACTTTTGCTTAATGCCTACTCTGTTAATGCCTGCTATGCTATTCTACACTAGACGGCGTAGCATAGTGTAGCACTTGCCTTAAGCTAACTTGTTTTGAGCTAATGCAAATTGGTTGCCAGAGGAAGAAGAAGAAGAAGGCGATGAAGAGGTGTTGGCCCCTAAGATGGAGGCGACGAATAAAGACTCGGAGGCCCCCGTCTCAGAAGAGAGGGCCTTGGTCAAGAGGGAAAGAACTCCCGCCGCTAAGGCAGGGGCTCTTGTTATTAGGCAGAATCCTCTTGCTAACAAGGGGGACATTTTTAGAGACGAAGAGGGGTTTCTCGTGAATAAAGGGAATGTTGGTGCCTCCAAAGGAAAGGTGCCGGTAAATAAAGGAGAAGCCCACGTCGATGCAGAAGGGACTTCTGCCAAGGATGCTACCATTGCTCTGAATCAGAAAGGAGGGGAACTACAATTAGATGTTGGTGAGTTTAGCAGTACGTTTGCCTTGTCATAGCTCGTTTCGGTCATTGCTGACACGTTTAGTTGTATGACAAACACCACTATTCGTATTGTAGGATCTCCACTGATTCGTGTGGAACGATGGGACGAGACCTCTGATAAGCTCATGTTTATGCAGGGGATCGTTGACGACATGATCGACTGTCTTTAGCAGATCGACCCTGAAGTGGGTAAGTAGTAGTGCTAGATGCCCTCATGTTGTTATGCTAGAGCTTCTTGGATTCGCTAACCTTGCTACGCTAATGCGATTGATATGCCTTCTTATGTGGTTATAGCCTCTCGACTCAAATGGGACCCAACACGGCCTTTGAAAGCTGGTGGCATGCCTACATTCCTGCCTGAAGTGACCAAGGTGCCTCGTCGTGCATACGATGAGGTCAGCAAATGTGTTTTGCACTCGACTCACTCCTTGTGGAAGTATAAGCGTGTCAACAAAGACCTATGGAAACGGGTCCAAAAGGCTGATCAAGAGAAGGATAACCTGCATGCTGAGGTGGAGGACCCCAGATCGAGGAACGAGTTCCTTCTAGCCCGTGACACTAATAATGAGGACTGGCGCATGGCTGTGGTTGACCATGCCTGATTTTGGGCAGTCATGCATCAAAACAATGAAGCTACCCACGAGATAATAGAGCAGTGTATGCAAATGGATTTGTTGGCCTAGAAGAGCTAGGATTGGAAAGATTTTAGCGCCAGGGTTTACAAATGGGGGCAGTCCCAGAAAAACCATAAACATATGTATAAACTGGAATGCACCAACAATCCTAAACTGTACAGGGACGCTTCTGTTGAGGCGTTCACCCTTAAAGCATTCGTAGATGCCATTGCCGTTTTTGAGGCCTACGGCAAGTTCAAAGAGCAGGTGAAGGTTACGAAGTCTCTTGAACGGGAAGTGGACCTTCCCATAGGAGAGACTGCAACCGCCTCCTTTTCTCCAAGACCACCAAGATGGACGACCGTTGAAAAGGAGAAAGCTGCTGTAGGCACTGAACCTAACATCAAGCGTTGTGTGGCTATCACGACAGAGGAGGCACCGCCTTGGGCTCAGTTTAGACCAGATACCCTTCGAGATAGACACAGGTCCTTCTCAGGTCAGTTGCTTTCTACTGTGTTAATGCTCATATTTTGTTGTAACTTGCATGCGTTGCCTTAGCTAACCACTTCATATGATGCAGGTTCCATATGAGGGCACAAGGCCCATGGCGGGAAGGGATGAAGGGTCGATAGAGGACAATGTAGGGGAAGACAATGGAGAAGGGGGTGATGCAGAAGCGAGTGGCGAGAATGATGCAGACATAAAAAACCCATGACAACATGGGAATTCCTTTTGAAAATTTTTGATGTAACAATTTTGCAAACATTGTCTAAAAGATAAAATTTTGAATAAAGAGATGAATTGATTCCATGTTAACTTATGCATTGTGTACATGCTGAATGTCATGCTAAAATTTACTTTAGCTCTTTTGTGCTAGTTTCAGGCCATTTTGGGCCTTAGCGTAGCATAGTTTTGGACCATATCGGGCCGTAGGGTCGCAAACGTAGTTTTAGGCCTTTTCGGGCCATAACGTTGTAAACGAATGATGCGATAACAAAAAGACGACAGCCAATGTAGATGAACGAATGTGAAGCAAAGAGAAAATGGTAAATGTGCGAAGGATTGCGAGTGGGCGAGAAGCAGTGGGGTTGTTATGCTATGCGTAGCTATTTCCTGATCCATCATGGGTTAAGAGGAACATAGGGCCGAGGCGCTTTACTAGGGCTTTCGTTCATATCGTTGGCCCCCACATGGAAGGGCAACTCAGCCCACACGATCTCATTTTGGGGATCGGCTTGCTAAGCCGATTCCTATGTCAGATGGTCAGTGTGTGCTATGATAGGCGTTTCATTCTTAGAGGTTACAACCTTCGAGCCTTGTTCCATGTCTATGTTGTGGATTGCCTGTATTGTCATTTCATCACCATGGATCACCACCTCCCTGCTTGCGTATGATAGGTGGATCTCTTGGTGTATAGGTGAGGAGATAGCCCTAAGTTGTGCTAACCATGATCTCCCCAAGATCAGGTTAAACCCGGCCATTTCCTCAACCACAATGAATGTTGCATTTGTGGGGAATTGGTCCGCTGCCACCAAGTCTATGTGGACTATGCCCTTCACCACGACCCGTGCCCCATTGAACAACCTCAGGCATGACGTTGTTGTGGGTTTGATCTGGTCGACCAAGCCCAACTTATCCACAATAGGGAAGGGGATGACGTTGGTAGCAACCCCATTATCAACGTGTACCCTTTGGATCTGGTGTTGGTCGACCCGAATTGTAATGAATAGGGGTGCTTCAGTCACTTGACCCCTTTCAGGATCTTCCCTAATGAAACCATCATTGAAAGTTAGTTGAGACAGTTCTGGCTCTGCAGGCGCATAGGGAACCATGATTAAGTGGATCATTTCCTCTTTCGTTGGCATGTCTTCGTTGACTGGAATCGCTATCAACATGCGGATCAGAGCCTCACGGTGTACAACAAATGTCATGATTAGGTTGTACAAGCTCACTGTAGTATTTTTCTGTTTTAGAGCTTGTTGGACTTGGGCGAGGGCGTCCAGGAGGTCTTGGCCACCCCCTATTTACCGCCTTCCTCCTCTTCTATTTGTCCCAGGAGATGGATTTCTCGAGGAGGAGACCTTTTTCGACAAGGTAGCACGGACTGTGTGGTTGTGTCAATGTTCCTCTTTGGTGATGAGGATGTAGATGCAGGGGGTGAAGACGTAGGCTTGGAAGTACCTGGGGTGATACTTCCCTTTGACGTCTCTCCTGTGAAGCATGCTTCTCATTTTGTAGGAAGAGAAGACTGTGCGGTCGCCTTGCACGGGGTGGGGGTTGTTGAAGGAGTTGGTCCCATGATGATAAACAGAGCTAACAGTGTTAGCAGGCGGGATGGCATAGTCCTGCTAATGGGTGATGTGGGTGTGGGTGCTCGAGGGGGAACCCTTAAGATAAACGGTTGCTGCGAGCTTTGGTCAGCCGCTCGCAGTGCTGGTGTGCTACGCCAAGGTACGCGGATCACAAATAGCTACTAAGGTAGCCTAGGATCACTGTCAATGCCGATGGTGTTGATAACATAACCGATGTTGTTGGCATTGAGGGGGTCATTGTAGACATGCAGAGATTGATTTTCAGGGCGTACTGGGTTACTTTCGTCTAACACTAGTTTCCCCTGATTAATCAACCTTTGGATGTCATCCTGCAACGCCAGACAGTAATCTGTGTTGTGACAACACTGTTGGTGGTAGTCACTAAATCGATCTAGCCTGAAACCCTTAGGAACATGAGGCTCATTGGGTAAGGCCAAGGAGGGGTTCCTAAGGAGTTCGCAATAACACTGATGTTTTCTGATTCCTTCTTCTAACATTTGCTTGTGTTGGATGTGCCTCACTGCTAGTAACTATTTCAGAAGCTCTGAAGGCTTGAGAGGAAGCGGGGTATAATTTGAGCGATCTTTACGCTCAAAGTTTGGTTTGGGTTGTGCAGATGTCTTAGGCACGGGTAAGGTAGGTTGTGGCGTGTGGCCCTGCTTAGGCAAGGGATTAGCTGCAGGTGCAGCCGGTTTCTTGTTGCTCTTATTATTTTTGTTACTAGGTTTAGGTTTGGCCTCACTTGTCACAGCGGCTACTGTGGTTGTTGGGGCCTTACCATTGTCCTTCTTTGTGAAGGTGTTCTTATAGGCAATGTAGGCCAAGTCTTTGCTCATCTTGGCCGCATCCTATATGCTCTTAGTTTGGGCGAAGGCCTGACTAAGAGTGCGAGGAGCGAGGTAGTACAGTTTAGACTTGATGAAGTCATTTACTGCACCCTTAAAGATGACCAGCACGTGGGCCTCCGTGATGGGCTCGCGGATTTTGTTAAGGGTTGCGCTCCAACGCTGAATGAACTTTTGGACCGGCTCTAGAGGATCCTACTTTATGCTCATCAATTGATCCAATTTGATTTTCAGCTTCAAGTTATACTTGAAGCATGTCACGAACTGGGTTAGAAGCTCTTCTAGAGTTGAAATAGATGAGAGTGGCAGCGCACGGTACCAATCCAAGGCTCTCCTGGCTAGGGACATAGTAAAGACACGAATAATCGTGTATGGTCATTGTTGCAACAACAAGGATTCAAACCTAAAGGTAACAAGGTGCGTGTTGGGATCTCCTTCCCCATTGTACTTCGTGAAGTGTGGGAGAGACATCCCTAGGGGCAACGTCAGTGGAGGGATTGTTCGGTTGATAGGATCATCTTGGTAGAAGTCCATGACTTGTACCATGTTAGAACCAATAGCCTTGAGGCGTTTTATTTTCTCAGTAAGGGTCTGGATAATCCAAACCTTGAGACGACGCAGGTGGTTGGGGAACTACCGGGGTAGCTCCCATCTGTGGAATGGCAGGGGTAGCAGCGTGACCCACCAATAGTACCATTTGGGTTGCCCCAATGGCTTGTGTTGCTTGTGGCGTCCACCAACTGACGACTGGTGCCGTTGAAGCAACTGCTGAGGGTCGTGCCATGGGATAGACTTTTTGCATGGTTGGTGGAATAGACCAAACCCCCACACTGGGCAGTATTGTTTGTGGCACTTGGTAGGTCTGTTGACGAATGTGGTGCGACATCTACGATGGCAACATAGCAGGGGGAACAATAAATGGGGTCCAACACGTTGATGGGCATGGGCCCACCGTTGATGGTGGGACAAACATAAATGCAGGAATGAAAGTAGAAGTTGCATATGGCTGCGAAGCCGGTACAGTGTGCATGTGTGGTAGGGTAGCCGTGATTTGCGTGTGATGCACTATAGGAATGGATTGATGAATGGTTTGCAAAGGAATAGTGGTTGCAAATGAAATAGGCAAAACTGGCGAAAGAGGGCATTGATACGTTGAGGGGTCAACATGGCTACCCATTGCAGATGTGATCGCAGGCTGCGAAAACATAGGCGTGATTACGAAGGGAGCAGTGATAGATGACGGGTTGGTCCAGAAGGACTGGGTAGGAGGGACGGTAACAAGGTCAGTTTGACCTCCCACGTCTAATTGGGAATCAGGTTCCTCTTGTCCATCCTGGAAAGCATCTTCGTGATTAGACACCGTGTCCTATTGCTTCCTAAGTCTAACCAACTGGATGAGTTGGTCTAGAAGCCGTTGATTTGTCTGTGTCAAAGGGATGGTAGCGTCGGGAGTAGGAACAAATTCCTTCCCAACGCAGTAAGCAAACTCGAAGCTACGTTTTTCTTCGAGTTTGTGCACATACAAGGGCAGGTTTGCCTGCACCTTTGCACAGAGGAAATTGTAACGCTCATGTTGCTGGGCTAAGCCCTTAGATCCCCGATTTTGGATCTTGAGCGATCGATGTGTTTCCAGCATCGGGTTCAATGGTTGTTCCAACACTAGTTATGTCTTGAACCATGATGGGAACCTCGACGTTAAAAGTGTTGGCAACGGTGCTAGGGGAAGCCATTATTAAGCTAAACAGTTTTGCAAATAGAAAAGAAAAGCAAAGAAATTGAAAAGCTAAATAGTTTTGCGAATGAGAAAAACAAAGAAATTGGAAAGCAATCAAAAAGGCTTTGTCTTGCAGGGTTCCCGAAGAACCATTGAAGCGACCGATCTGTACCACACGATGCATAAACAACCGCAAAAGGGTGTCACGTTTACGCTAGTGTGCGACAAGGTACAAAACGCGTGCAAGACTACCGTAAAACATGTAAGTCGACTGGTGGTCAGAGGCTTTATGTCCTATAGGGTTCTCGAGGAACCGTTGAGGGGACCGATCTACACCGCACGATGCGTAAACAACCACAGACGGGTGTCAAGTTTACGCTAATGCGTATTAGGGTGCAGAATGCTCATAGGACTATCGTGACACACTGAAAAGGCACCAAAAGGGCCCTCCTTCTAGCGCCAGAAAACTGTAGCAACCGAAAACGTTGGTGGCTGAAAAAACACAACCAAGTCGTCGGTCGTTGATAGTCTTAACCCCGAATCCATGGGAGGACCGTGCTGGATGAACGAAAACGGGGTGCCCTGAATGGTCTGGTCGATCAGACAGGTGAAACACTGTGAAAATTTTGAGACCTTGATGATTCATCAAAGTCTTGACGTTTAGGCAAGGATTTCCACAAGTGCAACGTTAAGACATCCGAGTGAGGGAAGCATTGAAAACAGTTGCACATCTCAGCAAGATTTTTTAGATGAGGGCTTACTACCCCACACTACGCAGCTCAGCGTAGCAGACTTCAAGAGGACAGAACAAAACAAGGGATGCACGATGATAACACTTCAACTTTGCAATAACCATGTTTCAAAGCCTTAACTTTTTGTGTATTACGCCGCGTTACGCTATGCAACGTAGGACAACATAACACAAGGAGCCCAATTGACATAGCCACAATAAGAAGGATAACAAAATCCAAATAGTAGCAATCATTACACCATAATACGCTTCCCAACGTATCGCAGCATAGCCACGATATGCTTCCCAACGTATCGCAACGTAGCCACGGGACAATTATTCTTTTTCATCGAAGACTTTGAAATCCTTCAACACAAAAGATAAGGTTAACAATTTGTTTGTTAAAGGGGTGGTTACGCTATGCTATGCTTCCAAGCATAGCACAACGTAGCGTCACAAGCTTCAGCTGCAGCACGACAGGTCAACAACATTCTACGGGCCCATGACATGCATCATCTAAACCACGTTCTTCTCTTAACCCTAATCCTATAAATACCCTGGCAAACAACGCTCAAAGGGTTGGCGAAAAAAAAAAGGGTTGGCAACAAAAAAGAGAGGTTGAAAAAATTTGAGGCAGTTGACGAAAGTTGGTAAGATCATCAACGATGATAGACAGAAGCTTTTTTGGATAGAAATTGCAAGTAAGTAAACATTTTGCTTCAAGCCTAACTCCCTTGCATCCAGATTGGCTAGTGAACAAGGTAGATCGGGCTTTTGCTTGTTTAATCTCTAAATAGCTTCTTGTTGGTGGTAGATACTTCGTCCAAACTGGAGTCTGCTTGTAAATCCTGTTGTATTCATCATATATGATCAAAAGACAGATCCCAGATCTCGGGATCATGCATTTTCTAAATTCAATTCATTGCATCCTATTTACATTGATTTTTATGGTCGTTTTGCATAGTTTACATTGTTTTCATTGCCTTCAAGATTAGATCTTGGAGTAAATCTCGTTTCTCATCAGTTGGCATTACGTTCTCACATCGAATCGTCATCTCATTACACAATCGTTAACAAATTTACTAACCAAGTAAGTCCCTGTCTGATCGACAAGACCATTCAGGGCACCTCAAATTCGTTTTCTCCGGCACGACCCTCGCATGGATCTTGGGTTGAAACTATGTACATGGAAATCCTCTCAGTGTTTCCAGCAACCGATGTTTTCCGTTGTTACAATAGGGACTTAGTCAGTGTTAATATAACCTTTTGCAACGTGTGATTTGAAAGCAAGGTTTATGACATAAAAAATGATATTTTAAACATAAACGATGTAGACAACAATGTAAAATGTGATGATAAACAAGAAAGAAAAATAGAATGCCATTAGGGAAATGCACCACTTCAAGATTATGACTTTACTCTGTCAAGGTGGATACAATTGGTTGCACGACACTGGGAAGCACAGAGATCTCAAAGGTAACCAAGACGTTCAGAGCAAGATAGTTGGATGCTTAAACATGGACTCAGGAGTCAACAATGCATAATGCTACCAAGATGGTAGGGAAAAGTAGAACAAAATGCCAAACGGGAGTGCTAACTGCTTACAATGCCAAACAGAGAGCTTGCAATGCTCAAGCTTACAGTGCTAGCTTGCTTTCTTGCAAAACCACTTAAGGGACCAACCCTTCGAGCATTGCTCATCATGGTATTTATAGGGCAAGGGACATGCGAAAGATGCGGTTTGGACACCACGTGTCCTGGGCCGGTGCTAACAGATCTATGCTGTAATTGTGAGCCTGCCATGCTGTAATTATGAACCTACCACATCGTAATTATGTTGTTAAAATTTGGAGGTGTGCGCCAACGGTGCAAATGGCTAACGTGCACTAATGTAGCGTAACGGCTTGCTATGCTTGTGCCATGCTTTGTAGCATAGCAAGTTGGCGTAGCGTAGCATCTTGCTACGCTATGCAGTGTAGCGTAGCGTAGCATCTTGCTACGCTGTGCTACGCTATGCAGTGTAGCGTAGCGTAGCCACCAGTTTGAAGCAAAAGCTTGCATTGCATCCTGCTGCATGTGTCGGGAACTTTGAAATGTTCCGACTACTTTCTGTGTGCTTGCTACGCTATGTTATGTTGCATAGTGTAGCGTAGCAACGGGCCTTAGTTGCGAAAGCGTCGACAATCTGTGAACTTTACCTTTTGCATTGCGAAGTTTGCAGACTTGCTGATCCTGCACCTCGAGATGCCTTTGTTGCTTTCGCCAAGTTGCTACGTTGTGCTACGCTATGTGGCATAGCATCCAACATGGCATGCTTTTTGCTGACTTTGCTGCTTTCCGGTGGAAGGAGCCATTGCTGAAGGACTAGGAGTCGGGTGAAGGGACTATCTTCCTAGCTACGCTGTGTAGCGTGGCACTTTGTTCTGCAACGGTCTTTTGAAGCTCGCTATGCTACATGGCATAGTGTAGCGTAGCAAACTCCATGACTTAGAGGACTTCATTTTGCAACTGTTTTCTGAAGCTTGCTACGCTACATGGCATAGTGTAGCGTAGCATAACAAACTTCTTAACTTAGAAAACTTGCCGAATTGCCTTGCATGTCTAAAGCATTGCCTACAACTCCATGCATCGTTTCTGAGCAGGCTATCGGCTGAGTGAACTACTCAGGCAGGAAGGCAGAAGATCCGTTGAACCTGCCGACACTAAGAGTAGAAAACTTGCCGAATTGGATAGCCTGAATTTTAGAGCGTTCATCTCCTAAAGAACTGCCATGATGCTGCCTAAATTGTGGAGGCCTCATGAAGCAAGGATGCCCTGGAAGTTTGGGGTGTTTCAATGACAATATAGGATACCATAGGAACCAACAAGATGCAAAGAAACTTTTTCATTAACTTTAGAAATCATCCATTTACTTCATTGATATCTATGAGATAGAATGAGAAAGGAGGACTGTGTCAAATAGAAGAGGAGCCATAGCTAAGCTTTTGCAGCCTTCTAAATATCATTACGTGCTTTTTAAATTTCCATTTTAGATTTCCTTTGGATCCGATTATTGACTGTTTTGTCTTAGCTTAGGTTTGAAGCCGACTTGAATATATCTCATTTATGTGAGGCTTTTTTGTTAGCAACATTTTAAGTTAAGGTAGGGAAATTTATTACAATGCTTGTTTTTGGATTTTGGATTTTGAAAGGATAATGTGTATGTTTGATGAGATGGATGTGGTACTACATATTTCTAATATTTGGATTTGGATATGTATTTTTATTATCATGTTGATATTTTATTTTGAATTCAATCAAAATTTGTCAAATTTTTGGATCAATTCATTAGTGCTTTTAGTTTGTTTAAGACTTTTAGATCCAATTTCTCCTTCAAAGTCCAGTGTTCAAAAGTCAAAAATTTCTATGATAGCGGTAGGAATAAAAATTAAGGGTCTTTACTCATTTTCCTTAGAAGGGAAAATCTTAGATCTACCCTTTAATTATGTAGGGCAAATTTTAATACTCATCTTTTAATGCAAAGTAAAAAGTTTCATGGTACCTTAAAGACGAAAATTAGATTTGAAGGTGCGTAGTAAACAATTATTACATTGTTTTGTTCATAAAAGTAAACAAAGTACAAAAAAAATAGAATTTGGACAAGCTAATTATGATTCTTCAAACTAGCATTGTGTAGCAAGATTGTAATGAAATAAAAAAGGAGAAAGGACCTACAAAAGAGTGCTCTTAAAAAGGAAACCTAATGTATGAAAGAAAGAAGTAACATAAAACAAACGATTACCATCAAAAGTTGTCTTTATCTCATATATGATGGGATAACCATTAAGGTAGAAAAATTAGTAAACTAAAACAAATAATTAAGAGAAATTTAAGGGTCAAGCTTTGATGAAGTAGCCAAGAAATGTAAAAAAATGAAGTAGAAAAACACTAGAAAAGTCATGATTGTAAGCATAAACTATTGGCATTTTGCTTTTGTACTATGGTTTATTTTGTTTTGGAGGTGGTTAAGCAAAGCATATAAATTACACTTGATGCAAGTTTGGAATGAAGGTAGCTAGCTTAGCAAAGTGTATAAGAGATCATTGATACAAGTCAAGTATGAAAGTAGCAATAAACCACTTATACAAGACATTATCTTCATGCTAGAACTATAAACAACAAGCTTGTAATATCAAAAGGATCCCAATAAATTTGTTGCAAAATGAATAATCAAATCACCAATAAAAATTATTGATCATCATTGTTATTATCATATGACACACATCAATATGATCTAGTGATCTAGTGTATTGGTACCATGTTCCAAATTTCATTTGTAACATAGCTAGCACCATATACTAAATTTTACAGGCATACATATCAACATAGCATTACATATATTATTATTATTTTATCCATCTTATATCATAATTAAAACATTGATGCCCTTCACTAATGATATAGAGTTTTTGAAAATGCCCTTCTTTTGCTATAAATTGTTTTTCATGAGACTTTTTCTGTAAGGTACAATGGCTCAAAAGGGCTAAGCAAGGATCACAATGTGATTTTTGGAAGTCATATGGCATTGCAACTTGCATTAGGGGTCACAATGCAAGTTGCAATATTTTGTACACACTATATAGAAATGTTGACATGGAAAAAGGTGAAGAAAAGGGTCTCTTCAACCATTAGGGTTATGTACATTGAGTTTTGATACCCAAAACAAAGTTTGACTTGTCAACTTGGAGAGAGAAGATGAATAAACCATAACTAAAATCCTTTAATTTTGAGTAGTTTGGCATTTGAGATGTCAACTCATGTTTTAAACTTTGTAGTGTGATTAGTTACATTTTGTTTGGTTCAGGTTTTCTAAAGCCCTTTGCTATCTACAATAGTGAAGTTCATGTCACATTGGGCTTAAATAATGACTCATTGAGGGAGCATTTTTGCACCTAATGAATCATAGAAATTGAAACAGTGTTTTAGTTGATCTTGGTACCATATTTAAGAAACATTAAATAAGTCCTATAGGCACATTTTGTTTGGAAAATCTTTTTGTGTACAAAACATAAACATCTCAATTTGACATTTAGATGCTAAGAGTTTGGTGCAAGCTTCCATAAATTTAAAGTTGGGTGATGGAAAAATTTGGTTTGGATACTTTTGGCCACATGATATTATTTATTTGGTGATTCAAATGTTTGTATTATGTTTCATGCTAACATTTTGAATGCAACAACCCTTGTGCATAGTTAGCATGCTTGGTTACAAAACCTTTAAGGGGGTATTTGTAATTTATTTTTCCTGCTTAGTCACATGGATTGACTTTCTCCTTTATTTTTACCTCCTAAATGAAATAAGTACTTGCGATGAGTAGGTAATTGGAGAAACTAATCCTTAGATTAAGATTTTTTCATTTTCTAGCATTTCTTTAAATTGAGAATTTTGTGTAATTTCTAAGCTATAATGATTAGCTAATACTTTTGTATTTTGTAATGCCCTTTGGTTGGTATGTGTGGACTTTTATTTGCTTGCCTTTGGTATAGGCCTAACTTTACTTTTCTGTTTGTTTAAGTTGGTAATTGGTAACATTAATTTATTACATGTTTATTGGATATAATGTTGGATTGATAATAGCCTAAAGTCTTGATGTAGCTTTGGGTATTATATTATTTATTCCACTGTTATAATAATGTTTAGTTAATGTATAATTTGGCTTGGGTAATAGTGGCAACGACCTGTTATTATCTATTGAACAAGTTAGGTTTGGTACCCAAGAGGCTATTGGTAGTGATATTTTATTTTACCCCTATGCACCTATCTTTTGGATGTCTACTATTTTGTCTCTTAAATTTTGTTGGCATCCTATCGATTTTTATTAAGTTACAATTTAGTTTTCTAAATAGTAGCTTTCTAGCCTAAGCTTAAGTTAGGGGGTGTTATAATCAAATACACAACACATTAAATATTTCAAGAGTCATGAGCACTTTAGAATGATTTCAAAATTGGAGGATTTTCAAAATAAAATTTAAAAAATTTTGAATCCAAGTGTGAGCCTTACAAAAACTTTGATTATAGTTATTCTTAATATTTCCAAAGGCCAAAATACAAACAATCGACAATGGTTTGATGAAGAATATAAAACAACTAGAATTTCATTTAAGACTCAAAGTCATCAAAGATTATAAAATCATCTAAAAATTTGATTTAGATTAAAAAGAGAGAATTTGTTAAAGAAAGACAGACTTGTTTATTATGAATGATAAAGCAAGATGTTAAATGTTTTTCGTACTTATTTTAAAGTAAGAGAAAAATAGAGTATGATTTCTTTCTAAAAGATATATGATTTCTTTCTAAAAGATATTAAATTTTTTTATCAAGCTTTATTTTATAGCAATGATAAAATAGAAGAGTTTCATAACAATGGTAATACATTGTTCATTTCTTTTTTAAAAAAATAAATGAGATAAAAAGACTAGCATCAAGAAAAGCCACTGATGTAAATAACCTAATATGGAAAAATTCTTTAATGGGAAGGGCCATTGGTATACAATGGTGTCTAGAAAAAGCTAACTTTGGATGTGCAAGTGGGCCTAGAAAAGGAACAGTGCACCAATAGAGCAAATAGATTGTTTTAAAAAAGAAGATTGAAGAAAAAAAAAGGGACCATCATCCAAAAGGCTCAATGCTCTTTCCATTATGGTAGTAGATGAGTGAAAACCTAACCTCTTTCAATTAGCTACACCCAAGCTTGAACACAAGTCTTACAACTTCAAAACAAGCACTTTGCTATCATTCAAAGTGGACACAAAAAAGATCGAAATAATTATAGACTAATTGTAATTAGCAATATTTTTTCCAAACTTCTAAGAACTATTATAGGATCTATATTTGGATGATGTGCTGACAAAAAATCATGTGTTACTTCTGAGGTAGAATTTAGGTAGTATCATTCTACTATATAGTATATCATCACTTCAAAATATCTTATTAACAGAACAACATAAGAAAACATTTATATACTTTATAGATTTCTCTAAGGTATATAATTAAGTCATTTGAAGCATGCTATGGAAGTGTTTGGAAAATTTAAAAGTTCTCAACACATTGTTATCTACTATCCAAAAATTTTACAAAGACGTATGCATTTAATTTACAAATGGGCAAGACAAAATTTTATTTAATAATTTGGTCGATGTTAAATAAGAATATTCACTTTCTCCTACTTTATTTGGTATTTTTGTTAATGAACTTGAGGAGTAGATGCATAAAATACCAAACTCAATTTACAATTCCAAATGAAAGTAGAGTCTTACTTTATGTTGATGATATTATCTTAATTTCAAGTTCAATGGCAAAATTGAGAAAATGCTTAATACTCTTGATGTCTTCTAATAGCATTCAAGAATGAAAGCTAATGTTCAAAAAACTAAAATTATGATTTGTGGCATGTATAATAAGATGTACAATTTTACTATAGAACATGAATATATGAACATAACTTCCCCTTACAAATATCTTAGCCCAAAAAGCTCTTAGAATTACAAGTGAGATCAATTGCAAATTAGTATAAAAGCCTCATTTGCTTTAAAAAATCAAGAAAAAATAAATTTACTCTTGAAAACCAATAAGTTCCAAATTTTTTTTATTCTTGGTTGAGAGAAACTCAAAAGTGCACTTTATTAAATTAGAACCCAGAAATAGATCACAAGGATTCAACAAAAACTCCCATGGATGGACCCAACATTTACAGCTCAAAGTAAACCATGCAAGCTGAACACCTCCTCAGGGGGCATGGTAATCTAGCTGAATGCCCCTACATGTTGATTGTTTGCTAAAAGTGTTCTTGAGAATATTTAGACTAATTTAAGAAACATGCCAATACATAAGAATTTTCAAAGCATTCCAATTTTACTGAGTAAGAATCTTTGCCAAGGTCCAGGGATTCTTAACAAAAATATATACAACATCAAAGAAATGAAAATAGCGTAAATAGCGTGCAGAAACCTTGTAGTAGTGAACAATTGAGTAAAGAGAGAGTTTGCATTAGGCCTAAGATATTGGGTGACTCTTGTCCAACAATCAGGCAGCCCCCTTCTCCAAGTTCGTGACATAAGTCCTTGCAAATTTGTAGGCGGCTGCTCAGAGTAGGCAAGACTTTCATCAGTGGCTAGAATGAATGCTTAATTATTTAATTTAAAAGCGAAAACCAAGACTCTCACCTTCGGATTTAATGACCGAGTCAGTGGAGAACCTGACAACTCCAGAATTCTCAGATCCTTTAAACACAGAGTGGGAGGCATGAATTGATATGGAAAGTTGGTCCATCTAAGCCATCGTAGCCTTCGTGATAACTTTGAAAGATCGCCTTAGCACATTCAAGAACGGAAATTAGCGACGCCGATCTAAAAACTAAGCCATTTGAGTTATCATGAACCTTAACGTTAAGGGTACATCATCTTTTAACCGAATAAGCAGTACCTTCAATGCAATTACCGACGAGTAACAGGATTTCCAACGAAGACATTCCACTGAATGCATCTGCAGGCCATGGCCGTGAATTTCCGTCTTCATCCACGTCTAACACAGGTGAGCTCGCATCAGTCCCATGTAAAGTGAGTGCTCTTACCTTTTCTGTTCCCTGAAATTCATAGCACACAACACTACATTATAATCATTTCACTTGTTAAAACAAATCCAAATACCAGGATTTGATCATAATCACCAGTCATACCGTTTTATAGGATAACATGTCCATAACATCAGCAGGATGCCATACGCGACTACGATGACCAGGGCACCACGGAGATTCATCTTGAACTATGCTCCTCCCAAATTGCACAAGCATATCATGCATGTTTAGAAAATCACCCTCTTTTACCTCAATTAAAAGCTTCTTCTTCAATACATCAAGAGCAGATAAAAGTTCTGATTTACCACCTTCATAGTTAGGTTGTCGAACCTTAAGAAGGCAGTCTACCTTCTCCCAGCGGAAAAAAGTTGCCACATCTAAAAACAAACATTTTTCCAACTCCGTATTAAGATTGTTATAGATGACTTTTAATATTTGCTGCAAATCAATTATTTTGCTACGACCACACTCGAACACAATGGTCGGCCTGGCCCTATGTGTATCTGACGTATGTATTGGAGGGAACGCGTAGGAAACATCATCAATAAAATAATTTGCCTGAGGGGTCAAATGATCATTTATGGAATCGTATAAATCTTCCCAGACTTTAATTTCTCTTCCATAAACGTGTCTGCCAAGGAGAACCAATGCTAGCGGCACACCATGACAATTTTTAACCATCTTATTTATTATCTCATCAAATTCATTGTTCACATTATCAATCCTTCCAAAGGCATACTGCAAAAATAGCTGCTTTGATGCATGGAAGTCTAGGTTTGAGATTTTGAGTGAGATCAAATTTTTACAATAATTAGCAACTCTAGGGTCATGCTTCAAAACTCCATCTTCCCTGCTTGTTACAATAATGACGCTTCTTGGCCTAAGATAAACATCATCTTCAACAAATATTGTACTCAGTGGAATTGTACTGTCAATGTTGTCAATCACTACTAAAATCTCTGCATTGTGTAACTTGTCCTTTAAAAGCTTCTTTGCTTCTATTGTAAAGTTACTTAGTCCAGAGTTGAAAAGCTTACCAATAAGATGTCTGTGGACTTCATTGACGCCATGTTTCTCTACAAGTCCCCTTCCATCTTCAATAAAGCAACTCCTTTCATATTGATCACTAATCTGGTTATAAAGTTCTTTTGCAAAGGTGGTTTTTCCGATGCCTCCAACACCACTTATTTCTATTGATGTTACACCAAGCCCATTCTCACGGTATGCCATTATATCATGGATGATGCTGCTTAATTGCTCGTCTTCCAACTACCTTTGCAGAAGTAGGAAGTGCTCCAACATCTAGCAGATTACATATTGTACTGACAATGTTCATGCAATGTTCACTGGTAAAAAGAAAAATGTTAGAACAAAAATCAACATGGAGATTCTCTAACTGTCACCATATAACTATTTGAGAATAACATATTGTAATCTGTATGGATAAACTGAAAAAACATTGTATGACGCTCTATAGGCGGGCTGCAGACAGCAAGTAAAGGGGCAAAACCTAAATTAAAACTTTAGTGGAGCAAGAAGCTCTGTAATTGCTACGAAGTATCGACTGAGAATTTACGCGCATGATAAGGATTAAGAAGGAAAATTACTTGAAAACTTTAGTGGAGTATATGTTTTGATCCACTGCAGTTGTAAAATGCTATCAGAAGTTACTGTCATTAAACCATAAACACCAGCCTTAATGCCAAACCTAACCTAAATTTGGAGTCATATTCGACCTACTCTGTTTGGCATGAATATTTAAAAATCAGCTTTCATCATGCACCAAAAGTAAGGGCAAGCATCCTAACAAACAGGGAAAGATAGTGTGTTAACAATAACATCGCTTACCGTGTTCCCCGGTATCCGTCTATGCCCGCAATCTTGCACAGAGCGCCTCTCCATTTGTCGATGACTTTCTTGGAGTGTCTGCCTTTGTCTAGGAGCTTCTGGAAGCCCTGTCCAAAAGCACCTTCCAAATGTTGAACTTCCAAGGGGTGGACGTCATAGAAAACAGGAATCAACATAGATTTATGCATCTGGTACATGTCTAGCATCATCTCTAATGCTTTGAGACACCATGCAGACTCTGCATATTCACTTGAGAGAATGCAGACATGTACTTTAGAACATGAGATGGCTTCCTCAATTGCCTCCCAAAATCTCTCCTCACACTGCAACTCTTCTTTGTCCAGAAATGCCTCAACTCCTCTGACTTGTAACAAATCATACATGTCAGAAGCCAACTCATGCTTTGCATTAGGGCCTCTGTAACTGATGAAAACATCAAATTTCTTCTCGTTGTTGCTGCTATTACCTTCCCAATTTGAGGATGACCCGACACCTGCATCTGAGTTGCGGAAAGGCACTTCAGGCTGCTGCTGCACACGCTGCCGCAATTTGGCACGTTTTCTTCGGCTCCTCCTCAACGGTCTCTGTTCCATTTCAAAATCCTTGAATCCTTTCATTGCCCTGTTTCAGCACCAAAGACGGATACAAACAAAGAAACCTGAATGAACGGTTTGCACAGAATTCAGAAGAACACTAACGCAGCAAGCAATGACCATACATCGAACTGTTTCCTCTGATATAAAATTTCTGTGTGAGGAAGCACAGCAGGAAAAATCCGACGGAAAAGGAGTTCAAGCGAATTTTCTTCGGACTTTCATTGGTAAGCAGCAGGAACTTTCTTTTGACCCTCATCTCACATTATCACAAAAATAAAAATGCAAATCCGGGTTACAGGTGGCGTAGTGGCAAACAGCCTAGCGGCCGACGTTTCGCAGAAACTGCACCAGATTTCACGCTGACGAAACATATTTTATCGAGATTCCTCGACATTTATCTGCAAGGCAAAGCTGACGACAAGAGGATTATTTCATATACAAGACCTCAAATACTCATCATTAGTGAAAGGCATTAGTTTTTCTTCGATGATATAAGAACGATAATAATAGTAATAATAATAAATTTATATTGATCCAATCTTGTGTTTATATATGTTATAATAAAATTGTGTTTATATATGTTATAATAAAATTGTGTGTGGTGTTAGGTATGTTGTTGATGAAATTTGGGTATGGTACTACTCCAAAGAAGCGTATTGATCTATGTATTGTATAATTGTAATCCGAGAGTTAGCAATTTTTATTAGTGATTTGGTTCTTAGTTTTGCAGTACTTTTAACATAACGGATCTTGTATAAGAGGTTTTTTACTACCATCACATTTAACCTGCATCAATGATATCTTGCACATTCTATTAAGTTACCTTCATTCCAAGCCTCCATTGGGTACATTTTATGTACTTTGCTTGACTACATCTAGAACACAATAAAGCAAACTACCAATAGTTGTTACTTGCAATGATGATTTTTTCAGCGTTTTATTGCTATTTCCTTTCAATTTTTGAATTTTCTTGTATGTTCCATTTGGATTTTGTATTTGATCTTGGAATTCTCTTAATTATTCATACTGTTTTACACCTTATTGGTCAACCCATCATAGGTACGATAAAGTCAAATAGTCATGATGATCATTCTTTTAAATTTAGTTATTTCTTTACTACACTAAGATTTCCTTTCTAAGGGTGTTTTTTTTTATTTGTCCTCTCTATTTTTGTTTCCTTACAATCTTGCTATACAATGTTGCTTTTAAGAAGTTTCAAATTTTATTTTCTTGTACTTTCTTTGCTTCAAACAATAAAACAATGTATTCATTACTTACTTCATGTATTTAAATTTTTTTGTTATTTTTAGGTACCATTACACTTGTCACTTTGCATTAAAAGAAGAGTTTTAAAATTTTCCCTACATTATTGAAGGGTGGAGGTACAATTTACCCTTAGTATCTTATAAATGTTCTTTTCTCAAAGAAAAATTCCTATGCAAGTGTTGATATCAACAATCCTATGCTTAACATGAGGCTATGATTTGATAGATTTTCGTGTTGTTGGGTCTTAGTACTTGACTTCACAATTATCTCCTTTGATTGTAATAACTTACATGACAAGTTAATATATGTTCCTACTAAGTATTTTTTTGTGATAGAGGTACTGTTGGGGTATGTTTTTATAAATCTTTGGAATCTTAATATTATTAAGCAACATCGATTTAATAATAACATCTTTTATCTAGAAGTAGTTATACTCCAATGATGAGTGTAAGAACTTGATTAATAGGATATAAGTACATATTGCAATTAGGATGATAACGTTTAAAACTAATCAAGCATAAGTAATAAGCAACAGTGTACCCCTATGCCCAACTATACAAATCACAAGCATTTGTTCACAATCTAATCGAATCCCCTAGACTTAGAATTAGTTAAATTCCTTAGATAGCTAAGCACTAAGATGCTGATCGTTGTCTTCCCAATCACACTTGTGTGGCTCAAGTTGTATAGTTAAGTGTGACTGAGGTGATGAGTGGCGAGGTACCCTTACACTTAGCCATACGAATATGAGCGTTCACGCACAATTCGGTCAAACTTCGTGGATAGGCTAGTTGTGGTATCTAGATCATTACATGTTGATCGCAGTTCATTTTCTTCTCACCTAGACTAGTATTTGCTTTGTCACATATGGTTTAGTCCAGAGTCAGGTGTATGATGTGGGCCTAAACTAGTGCTACTCCTAGAGGCAATGGAAAATAACTCTGTTTTAGCTAATGGGAAGTGGGAGAAGAGAATCTAAGCTAGCTTAAGTGCGATGAGCATTCGTCCTCAATCATCCGTACACATCTTGGACCTTGTGTACTACTTTTGGGCTTACCAAGCGTATATTACTTAAGCGCTCCTAGATACACTACTAGGTTACCAAGTAGTTACACTTCAATGTTCATGATTAAGTCATACTCATTCAGCATTTAACAACAAGAATAGTAAATGATGGTAAAGAAATATTAACTAAGAAAACAATTAATAACAATAATAATTAATAATAACAATTAAACAATTAAAACTAAGTGAATGCTGCAATGATGGAGTAATCTTGATCTTTATTGCTGATCATGTGCTTGTCCAAGTATGTCACACTTGAATAAAGGTTCCATACAATTACAAGCATCACACTGTGGGCATGCACTTGGGAAAATAATCTAACTCATATGGAAACAAACTGCAAGGGCTTCACTACAACTACTAGAAAGATGCCTAAGTGCGGCGGGTGCACACTTATTTATAACTAGAGATAGACTCTGCGTAAATGGGCCCGCGTCGATGCATGGATGGATGCATCGATGAGGCCACATCAACGCGACTACGTCGACGGGGCTGTGTCAACGTGGCCTAGTTGACGCAGCCCTGATATCGGGGGTCCGATAACAAGGGTCCGATATCAACACCTGGCAAACCATGATTCATCACGAGGCATATGATTGTATTTTTTATCATTAAAATATTTAAAGTATTAAACTATTAAAATATTAACCTACAAATCTTAATGTAGAAAGTGAATCTAATCTAGCCTAGTAGAGAGTATTCATTCCTGACTATTTATACACTTCTTGAACATGCGCTAATGTTGCTAGATTAGAAAGTGTTCTACTGTTAGGTGTACCAAATGATTCACTATTGGGATTATCAAGCATTAATATGTCTATGCTCTAAATTGAGCATACTCATATGAACTAATTAAGTGCAATGGAATAAAATATTTAATTAATTACATGAGAAGTAAAAGAATATTTAAGATAAATTGTAAGTGATGAGTGGCGAGGTACCCCTACACTTTACCATACAAATACGAGCGTCTCACTCGCGATCCGGTCGAACTCCAAGGACTAAGTGCTTACGTGCCCTAATGGGACACTTAAGGTTAATCAATCATTGTCTTCCCAAACTTACTTGTATTATCACGGTTGTATGGTTAAGTAAGCTTGAGGTATATGATTTTTATATATGTTGTCTTTTTAATGTCTTTACGCTAAGAGCGAAAGGTGAGAAGAACTAAGTGACTAACTTGCATTAACTATTCACTAACTAAGTTCTAATTGTCCTAGCACCAGTATCCGTTCCCACTTGCTGTACACACCCTGAACTAGTGCAACGCTGTTGGGATTACCAAACGCTACTCGATACTGGGTTACCAAGTGTTACACACGTGCTCGAAGCGGTCGTATTGAATGCACTTAACTAGGAGAGTCAAGGGTTGAGAGAGATTAATTAACTAAGAAAACATTTAAACAATTAACAATAATTAATTCCTATTTAGCTTAGTCCACATGCTGCAAGGTTTATCAGAAAGTTCGTCTTTATTGTTGTACAAAAATGTGTGCTCAGGTACAATTTGCTCGAATAAAGATCTGTGCATTTTAAGACTCCTATTGCAGGCACATGGAAATTATTCTAACTCTAGAATGGTAAAACTGCTATAGTTTGGATAAGGGTCTAGATCTAGATGAGTGAACAAGGAAAAGCCGCCTCTTATTTATATACATTACGGCAGGCTGCGATATCGCATATGCGATATCGCAGGGATGGACGCGATATCCCAGACTCGATATCACGTCCCATCAGTAAGAAATAAAATTAAACTATTAGCCAAGTGCTATAATTGATGAAATAAATCTTGATTTTATTGTTGTCATGTTAATGTATCTAGGTACATTATGCACTCAAATAAAATTCCATATGATCTACTCAATCTACACTATGGGCACTGGGAGGCAAAAATATACTAACTTTCATAGAAGAAAACTACAAGAAAGTGAATCTAATCTAGCCTAGTATAGCATATCTATTCCAGACTTTTCCTACACTTCTTGAATATATGCTAATGTTTCTAGGTTACCAAGTGTTCTTGAATACATTATCAAACAATAAAATGTTAGCCTAGTTTTTAAAGTTTTCAATCCTAAATTATATTTGGTTTGTTTGACCAATATTTATGGTATTCTTGGAAATAGCTGCCAGATTCAAAATCAAATCATTCACTATAGTAAACAAAAATCAAAATGGGGGACGATGTCATCCATTTGTTTTGTTAATTGAGAATATCATCCATTAATCAAGAAAAATCAAAAGGTAGAACCATGTCATTTACCATGTTACTAATAATTTTGTGATAAGGGTTCATTGTGGGCCTTAGGAATGGATCTACCCTATGGCAAAATGATTAAAGAGGAAAGAAATTTCAAAGAAAGATTCTTTCTACTTCATTGGGCCTTAACGGCAAAATGAGGGTAAAAAACATGAAGAGACTTTGTTTGCACGTTGGCCATTATTCAAATCACCTTTCCCTTGATCACGCAATGTGATTAAGCATGGACATATGTGATGGGTAAAGTATACAAACACAAAAGCAAAAAAAAAAGCTGAACATTCCTTTTAACTTTGGACAAAATATCGGCCATCTTTTGATCTCCACCATAAAAAAGTTGTGCAGTTTCTTTCCAGTACGCGGACAATCTTTTCGGTCACGCGTTTTGCATTATTGCGGTCGCGCGACGCTTGACCGTCTATTATTTGACTTTACGAGGACTTTTTGGTTTTCCACAATCAAACACAGCTTTTACGACAGAGATTTTGAAAAAATTTGATTTTAAACCGAAAAATTTGATGCAGTTTATTATTGTCCTTACCTTCCCCGCTAAGCAAAGCACCTCTTCGATCACGGCTTTTGCGTTCGTTATGCGTTTTGTTTTCTTATGCCATTCGTCTGAAAGCAAGTCCACCTTGTCTATTAAACTTTGAAGCAGGATTCGATGATATATTTGTGCACCTATTGATTTGATTTATCATTACTTATTAGAATCAAATTCATAACTAAGAGATACTGAATCAAGAGTCTTATCACTTAGTTAACACCTTATTGTTCAACACTTTAGGGTCAAAAAAACTTTTAAACTTATGTAATTCCTAATTTTTTGAAAAGTTATTGATGTACCCAAAAAACTTGACATCCATTTATTAAACATAGGAAAGAATGTTGCATCAAAGATATCATACAGACAAAAAAAATACATTATCATCCTTGCCTTGTCCCAACAAAACGGGGTCCACTAATAAATACATTATCATCCTTGCCTTGTCCCAACAAAATGGGGTCCACTAATACATATGAAAAAAATACAACTTTCTAAAATACTTGAAGGCATTCATATTCATAACTAACAATATAAAACAACTATAACAAAAGGACTATAAAAGACAAAGGCAAAAGCAAAGGCAAAAGCCGAAGATTCCTCTGGTGGAAGCTTCACAGCTCTTCACTACGAATGTTCAACCCATGACGGTGGACATTATTCTTCGAAATAGTTGCCAGATTCGAAATCAAATCATTCATTGTAGTCAACAAAAATCAAAATAGGGGAGGGCGTCACGAAATAATTAAAGAGAGCAGAAATTTGAAAGAAAGATTCTCTCTACTTCGCTGGTCCTTAGCAATGAAGCTCTACTTCGCTGGTCCTTAGCAATGAAGCCCACGGTAACGGCAAAACGAATAAAGAGATGTTGTTTGTACTTTGGCCATTATTCAAATAACCTGTCCCTTGGTCACGCAATGTCACAAAGCATGGCCATATGTGATTGGTAAAGGATACAAACCCAAAAGCAAAAGCAAAAGCCGAAGATTCCTCTGTTCGAAGCTTCACAGCTCTTCACTGCGAATCTTCAACCCATGACGGTGGACATGAACTTTGGACAAAATATCGGCCATCTTTTGATCTTCACCATAAAAAATTGTGCAGTTTCTTTCCAGTACGCGGACAATCTTTTCGCTCACGCGTTTTGCATTATTGCGGTCGCGTGACGCTTGACCGTCTATTATTTGACTTAGGAGGACTTTTTGGTTTTCTAGAATGAAACACAGCTTTTACGACACAGATTTTGAAGAAATTTGATTTTAGACCGAAAAATTTGATGCAGTTTAGTATTATTGTCCTTTACCTTCCCCGCTAAGCAAAGCAGCTCGTCAATCACGACTTTTGCGTTCGTCCGCCGTTTTGTTTTTTTATGCCATTCCCCTGAAAACAAGTTCACCTTCTCTACTAAACTTTGAAGGATTGGGTGATATATAAGTGTGGTGCTTGATTTATCATTACTTATTAGAATCAAACTCATCACTTAGATGTATCAAATCAAGAGTCTTATCACTTAGTTAACACCTCATTGTTCAAGACCTCAAGGTCAAAAAAATCTTTTAAACTTATGTAATTCTTAATTTTTTGAAAACTTGTTGAGGTACCAAAAAAACTTTAAATCCATTTATTAAAAATAAGAAAGAATGTCGCACCAAAGGCATCATATAAAAAAAAAAAAAAATACATCATCATCCTAGCCTTGTCCCAACAAAATGGGGTCCACTAATACATATGAAAAAAATACAACTTTCTAAAATACTTGAAGGCATTTAGATTCATAATTAACAAAATAAAACAACTATAACAAAAGGACTATCAAAGACAATAGCTTCAGAATTCAGAATAAATTGACACTAATAGTGAATTCAGAATAACAAAATTCTCCACCAATAATTAAATAGCAATAGAATAATAGTAACTTCTTACATGCTCACAAAGAATAAGGTTATAAACTACACAAAATAAAGGTAGCATCTACTTGAAGGAGAGAAAATAGAGCTTCTCAATGAATAAGTCACTAAAGAAGAAGAATATATTTATTTCTAACTGTAGCAGATCCAACATTGCTAAGAGGTTGAAGTTGAAGGGAGATAGATGGAAGAAAAAACAACATTAGTTGAACGAGAAACTCGGTAGCCTTTGACTAGATACTCATTGTGTTTCTTTTAAATAAGGAAAAGATACTCAAGAATTCGAAGACCTATTGTAAGATTTGAGATAGCAGTTAAAATATAATTAGTAAGAGTAGGAGACAATGAAGACCAAGGAAATGGCTGTTCAAACAAAAGAGCCATTATAGGCTTTATCATTGGGTAATTCAAAAACAAATGTAAAAGAGATTTTAAAGAATCACAAAGAGTACCTCAAGAAAAGTCAAGTCCAAACTATTACATTCTTGCACCCACTGGTAGTCCCTTGTTAAGTAATGATCATATAAAAATTTTAATCTTAGGTTTTCAACTAATGCATCATAATTTTTAAAAAGCGGTCATATGATGAGTCATGAATTTGTTGGCTGTGATATCACTGTGATATCACAGCCGTGATATCCTAGTGGCTGTGATATCACAGTCGAGATATCACAGCCATGATATCGCATGGGCTGCGATATCGCGTCCATCGCGATATTGCGTACGCGATGTATTGTACGCGATATCGTGTTGCGCCGCCAAATCTATAAATAAGAGGTAGTTCTCCCTTGTTTAGACAATTAGTTTAGTTGCTTAGTGAAGCTTTGGCAGTTTGACCGCTCCAGAGATGGATTATTTTCCAGTGTCTGCCCGCAGTGTGGTGATTGTAATTGTACAACATTCTTTATTCAAGTGTGATGTACTTGGACGCGCACATGACCGGCAATAAAGATCGAGATTACTTCATCATTGCAACATTCACTTTGTTGTTTATTTATTTATTTAATTGTTCTTTACTGCTTTCCTAATTAGTTTCTCTCACCCTTAAACTCCTAGAACCGCGGAATGAGTACGACTTGATTACGAGCATTTAAGTGTGACTACTTGGTAACCCAGTGGCGTACCTAGGATCTGCGCTTGGTAATCCCAGTGGTCGTCGTGCAAGAAGTCCAAGATGTGTATGGATAATCAAGGAATCGGCTGCTCATCGCACTTGGGCTAGATTAGATTTCTTACCCTTTTTCTCCTAGCTTAGCTTAGTTAATATTACTTTTCACTGCCTTCAGGAGTAGCATTAGATTAGGAAACCATCATACACCCCACTCTAGACTAAACCATACGTGACAACCTAATACTAGTCTAGGTGGGAAGACAACGAACTGCGACCTAAGGCTAACTGTCTAGGTGCTACAACTAGTCCATTTGCGGAGTTCGACCGGATCGCGCGTACACGCTTGTATTTGTATGGTTAAGTGTAGGGGTACCTCGCCACTCATCATCATCCATTTATGGAAGCTCTAGTTAATACAACATTTGTGTTTTAAATATTGAAAACGATGTTCCCTTGGAAGCACCTTACTCATGTGTTTGGAAATCGTTAAGCCTAAAATATGATAACATTCATTCTAGAACCAATTATCTTGTAATTGCTAGAAAGATTATTCAGGTGCTTGAAGCTAAGCTTTAACAGTTGAAAGGATGACTTGTAAAAAGGGGTGATAGTTTTTAAAAGCATGAAACTTGTTAATAATAACCTTTGTTTGCATAATTCCTAATTCATCGATAACATTCTCCCAACTTTGAATGGGTAAGAACTTTAAAATCCTCAAAGAATGTTGAATTTCATTAAAGGTAGGAGCAATAGCTACCACCATAATGTATGTGAAAGGTTAATATACTTAGGAGACCAAGTTAAAAACTTTGAAACAACTTGTCATTTTTGCCATATAGCTTGGAAAAACATGGAGGTTTTAATCTTCAAGGGAACTTTAGGAATAATCCAATTTAGCAAGATAAATAAGAATGAGAAGGAGTGTCACCTATTTGCTGAAAGCAAAGTTGAACCAACTTCTTCTAACTCTCCATACCATCCATTACCCCAAGAATTCATTTTATATATAGAGCCAACGATCAATCTTAAAGGTGTCCAATTCTAGGGTGATGAGTCCTAATATTGGACCCCCGATATCGGATACGTGATATCAGAGATGCCGAAGTGATATCGGACATGCGATGTCAGAGCTTGTCTCGTCGCCTATAAATAAGAGATAGGGGCACTTGGTTCGGCATTAGTTTTTCAGTCCCTTAGCTGAACTCTTGTAGTTCTTCTATTCCAGAGTTGGAATCATTTCTGAGTACTTGCAGTAGAAGTCATAAAGTGAACGGATCTTTATTCAAGCATTGTGTACCTGAGCACACCTTGTGTTCGGAAATAAAGACAAACTTTGTCATAAACCTTGCAACATTCAGAATAGCTTAATTATTGCATTTAATGTTATTTACTATTATTTGATGCTCTCATTAGTTAATCAATGTTATTTCTATTGAATTGTTAATTATTAATGAATTAGCACACTCAACACGACCACTTCGAGCATACGTGGAACACTTGGTAACCCAGTAACGACTAGCGTTTGGTAATCCCAGTAGTGTTACACTGGTTTAGGATGTGTTTGAAGAGTGGGAATGGATGCTGGTGTTAGGATTTGATTCACATTAGAGTTACAAAAACCCATTAGTTAATTAAATATTTTCATTGCACATACTTAGGAGACCAAGATAGAAAATATAAAAAACATAAAAATCATATACCTCAAGTTTACTTAACCATACAATTGTACCTTACAAGTAAGCTTGGGGAGACAATGATTGCATAACTCATCCTTGTTCTGTGTAGGCGCATAAGCACTTAATCCTTGAAGTTCAACTAGATTGTGCATGAATGCTCGTATTCATATGGTCGGGTGTAGGGGTACCTCGTCGCTCATCATTGGCGCCATTGCCAAGGATTTTGTTGTTTGTGCACTAATTAGAACTTAGGAAATCCTTTCCATCATTGGAGCGACCTTTAGAGTTAACTATCCTACAATCATTGAAAAAAGTATTACACATTGAATAATCAATCATGTCTCCTTCTTCTTATGAGAGTGCTTCACTGACTAGGTCTGACACCATGAATAATTAGAGGCGGGGTGCAAATGATGATCCACTAGTGCCCCAACAATTTCACATGGTATACACTCATCCTGATGAGTATATACCCAACTTTACCTTTATCCTCCACTAGGATGAACAATTACGATGGCGTGATTTAGAAGGTAACATAGTGCTACCTCCTGATCGCTTAATCCCAAGCATGTTTCTTCGTGCTCTCACACGAATCGGCATGCAAGACTTACAATCAGAGTACGTTGTCCATGAACAAGATTTGAGAGATTATTGACCTATGGAGGCACAATGCTATAGGGATTTGCAACAGGAGAGACATTACAAATCCGTGAAGGGGAAGTGATCTTAGGATGTCCTGTATGTCCTAACTGAAAATGAGGGTGGTGAACCTGTCTTGGGAGGTTTTCCACAAAACGATGTTCCTCTCGTTGACTTTGGTCAAGGAGTTGTGTATCAGAATCTTCACTCAACTATTCATAACCTAGGTTCTAGTACCAATGGACACAAAGGGTCTGGAAAAGGAACACGAATGCATGACAATGACAGGCATTTCGATCATAACCACGACCGAGGCCATGACCACTAAAGAGAAGGTGAAAGGTATCATCATGATGTCAATCCTCCTTCCTCTTCACCTCCATCATCTTCTTCCCCCTCTCCTTCGGGATCTAAACAAAATTACAAAGGGAAAGACCATGAGGATGGTGGTAACCAAAATAGAAATCACTAACAAAATAGTAGAGAAAGGGGGCGAGGGCATTCTAGAGAGACACATCATGAAAGAAGAGAGAGTAGGGAATAGCATAGGCATCATAGACACCATAGATAGCATGATCACAATGAATCCCTACTTGTCACCCGAAGTATGTTAGATATAACAAAGGCCATTAGTATCCCAACAAGGCATCAGAAAGATAGTAGGATCAAAAGACTAAACATGATCCCACGATTTGAAGGGGGATACAATGTTGATCCTCAAAACCATTTACAAGAATTCCATGACACATGTGCCTTGCAAAAGAAGAAGTTGTTTCCATAGACACTGATCAAGGAAGTAGAAAGCTGGTACCGGTCCTTAGAACCAGAATCCATTAGTTAATGGAGTACCATGTTGGAGCTATTTAATGATAAGTATCAAACATACTCTCGAGTGTCCAACCTACCTAAGAAAATCCAAGGATGGAAACAAGGAGGAAATGAACCCTTGGATCCTGCCATGGGATGATATATTCATTATTACATTATTGCCTAGGCCATGGTTACTCGCAAAAAGAACAACTACGCCATCTTGTAGATGGGCTTAGGTACGAAATGCGAAGAACCCTTTGGACTTATGCCCAAGGAAGGCTATCTGAGCTTAGAGTCCATCAAATACAAAGATTGTTAAAGCAAGTTGCTAAGGACAAAGGTGAGTTGAGGAAAAGAGAAAATGCAGAGGAGTAAAACAGAGATCCTTCCCTCTGAAAGAAGAAAATTAGATTTTGTGAAGGTGAAGAAGAGTCACCACTTGAAGAGATGGTGAATAGAAAGACTTTGCCCAGTCAAAAATTTGCATCAGAAGTATCGGCAAAGGTAGATCAAATGTGAAACTCCCTAGACAAAAAATTTCAAACTATCCCAAAAATAGTAGAGGAGTCTAGAGAACAAAGTAGTGATCGAGAGAGAAGGAAAAAGAGAGAAGTTGAGCATGCATGTAAGAAGAGTAAGGGTAAGGTTACCATCATTGAAGAGGTTGTGGATTTGGACACAGATGATGATGGTGGATGTGAGATTTTCCAATATGACCATCCTAAGGGATGTTGCCCAATGGTATCACATCTGCAAGAGTCTAGGATGTATGCACTAAACCCAAGATTAAACAGATGGGTAACACCCAGAAGGTTACCTTATCCTCAAGGTAACCCAAGGTAGTTCCACTAGCCCTTAACATATTATCTGAGTGAAACTCCACCACAACCGAATGAACAGTATCAGCAGTGGCAACACCCAAAATCATGGGGAATGCCACCACCACATCAAAAATACCCTTACCATCAACCTGACCCATATGGATATTACGTTCAGTAGCCAATCTTCCCACATGACTCTATTAGTCACGTTGCTCTTCATCCTCACTACCAGACCCCTGAGTACTATAGAACTTCTTCTTCTCAGGGTGATGCTCTACATACGTACTATCCTTCTCATCCATCTACATCTCTTCCACCCTAAGCTCCATTACCACCTACTTCAACTATGCAAGGCGAGGTTCCTGCCTAGCCGCAGCAATGTAACGTTATAAAGGCTATCAATCTTCAACCTACTGTTGGTTTGGAAAACTGATCAAAGAAGAGATCTTTCTTTAGAACCAATAGTCTAACCAAGTCCTTACAACCACAAGTGGCTAATTATCTAAATGCCTCATCATCTTTTGAATCTTTGAGGCTTCCTTTGAACCAAAAACCGCACTCAACGCACACTGTTATGTTAACCCACACCATCATTGATTGGATTAAAGCTGGTCATCTTTCTAGGAAATTTTTTGATCTTGGAAGTCCTCTTATTTATTTGCAAATCACTGGAAATAAACCTTGCAAAGCTCTTTCAGATTTAGGTTCTGGTGTTAATTTAATCTTCGAGGAAATGTATAAAGCTTGGAACCTAGCTCTGCTAAAGAAGAGTAACATTCATTTAGAGTTGGCCAACTAGTCCATCACTGTTCCATTGGAACTAGTGGAGGACATTGTCACTACTGTTTGTGGATGCTCATATCCAGTTGATTTCCTAGTGATTCAAGTTAACAACTACAAGGGGAACTTCCCAATCATAATGGAAAGAGCATGGCTAAGTATGATTGATGTGTGCCTAGGAATACGTGATCTTTCCTTAGAGATATCAAAGGAAAATGCATTTGGGAAGATCGAGAAGAAAAAAGTTCCATGTATTACATACAGTGACACAGGGTGCAACTGCATGTAGAAGTCTTGGTTTGTACAACACTTAACATTTCCTGTATGCAACTAGTGTGCACCAGTATCTAACATACAAAGATGCCTGTATGCAGCAGCCATAAGACAGGAAGACACCTAGTGGCTGATAGTTGACCTAGAGAGCAATTCAACTTTATCCATGGAACTAATTGAGAGCTTGACTTGTGCCTATATTGATAGCATAGATGCATTAAAGCAAGTCCATTACCAACTTCCAAGTATTGACACCAAAAATATCAATTGGAGGAAGTTGGAAATTCCTGATGAGTTCAAAACAAAAGCCCCTCGAATTAAAATCATTGCCCATCGGTATTGAGTATGCATTTCTCAAGACTAAAAAATTGATAATCATTAACGCTAAACTCGCTCCTCAACAAAAAAAAAACTATTGAAGATGGCAAAAAAATGGTCAAAAGCCTTTACTTGGTCACATCCTGAATTAACTAGAATAGATCTTAGGATATGCCAACATAGAATCTACACTGACCCCTCTATGATGCCTTGATGACAACCGCAAAGATGACTAAACCCAAGGCTTAAGCAATTAGTTAAAGAAGAAATTGAATAACTTCTAAAGGTTGGGTTCATCTACCCCATTGCTGACAGTGAATGGGTTAGTCCATTGGTCATTGTGCCTAAAAAAGGTGGTAAATGGAGGGTGTGTATAGACTTTAGGCTACTGAACATGGCAACATTTAAAGACCATTTCCCATTGCCATTCGTTGACCAAGTCTTGGATGCTATTGTAGGACATTGCTACTATAGTTTTCTAGATGGCTATAGTGGGTACAATTGAATCCAAGCCAGAAGACCAAGCCAAAACTACATTTACAAGCCCTTGGAGGAAATTTGCATATAGGAAAATACTGTTTGGCTTATGCAATGCTTCAGCAACGTTTCAACATTAGGTTCTTAGTATATTTCAGCAATAAATAGGAAATGGTGTGGAGGTTTTTATGGACAATTTCTCCACCTATGGAGCAAACTTTGAACAAGCATTAGACCAAGTACTAAAACAATGTGTTGAAACTAACCTAAGGCTCAATTGGCAAAAAATCCACTTAATGGTCCAAGAGGGCATTGTATTAGGGCATAAAATTTCATAAATAGGTATAGAGGTAGATCTAGAAAAAATTAAAGTCATCCAAGGAATCACTCGTCAACCTAAAACTGTAAAAGATGTCTGATCATTCCTTTGACATATGGGCTATTATAGACATTTCATCAAGAACTTTTCAAAGATTGCAAAACCATTGGTAAAATTAATGAAGAAGGACGTACCCTTTGAATGGACCAAGGAATCTAAGCTTGCTTTCCAAACCTTGAAGTAGAAGCTCGTAGAAACACCCATTCTACAAGCTCCTGACTAGTCTAGATCATTCCATATCATGATTGATGCATCCAATTTTGCTTTAGGAGCTGTACTTACATAGTTAGATGCCACAAACATTCTTGTTACATTCATTGTGCAAGTCGAAGTATTGCTGGTGCACAACTCAACTATATCACAATAGAAAAATAGTTAATGGCCATGGTGTTTGCACTAGAGAAATTTAGGCACTATGTGTTAGGATATAAGGTATTTGTACACATAGATCATAGTGCAACTTGGTTCCTTATGAATAAACCAATGATGAGCCCTCGCATCATATGATGACTTGTGATCTTGCAAGAGTTCAATCTCATGATATTTGATCGTAAAGGCACTGAGAATGTTGTTGCTGATCATTTATCTCAATTGTGATGGGACAACAAAGAGGATGAATACCCAATTTCTGATCACTTCCTTGACAAACTCCTCTTTGCAGGTGTAATAAACAATCAATCATGCATCGATAAAAATTGGTATAGTAGCATTCTTACTTATCTTCTCACACAAGAAACACCACAAGGGCTGGACGTTAAAAAGAAACAACAGTTTCTCCACTGAGTCAAACATTTTGTGGAAATCAACTGACACCTTTACAAGGTGTCCTCCGATGGCTTGGTCCAATCGTGTGTTCCTGACGCAGATCAATTACGAGTTCTCCAAAATGCTCATGAAGGCCCTTGTATGGGTCACTACTCTAGGAGACTAATGAGTGGTGAGGTACCCCTACACTCAACCATATGAATACGAGCGTTACACGTGCGATCCGGTTGAACTCCGTAGACTAAGTGCTTACATGCCTTATGGAACAGTTAAGGTTAATCAATTGTTGTCTTCCCAAACTCACTTGTATTTGTCACGGTTGTATGGTTAAGTGAGTTTGATGTATGTGATTTTTATATCTTTTCTCTTTTATCGCCTATGCTAATGAGGGAAAGGGTGAAGAGACTAAGTGACTAATTTTCATTAACTAAGTTCTAATGCCCTAGCATTAGTATCCGTCCCACTTACCATTCACACCCTGAACCAATGCAACGCTGTTGGGATTACAAAACGCTATTCGTTACTGGGTTACCAAAAATAATGCACGTGCTCGATGCGGTCGTACTGAATGCACTTAACTAGGAGTTAAGGGTTGAGAGAGATTTAATTAACTAATAAAGCATTTAAACATTTAACATTAATTAAGTCCTATTTAGCTTAGTCCATGCACTGTAAGGTTTATCCAAAAGTTCGTCTTTATTTCTATACACAAATGTGTGCTCAGGTATAAATTTGCTCGAATAATGATCCATTCACTTTGAGAATCCTACTGCGGGGACATGGAAATTATTCTATCTCTAGAAGGGTAAAACTACCAGAGTTTCGCTAAGGGTTTAGATCTAGATGAAGAAACAAGGGAAAACCACCTCTTATTTATAGAACTGGTGACGGGCTGCGATATCGCAGGGAACAACGTGATATTGCATATGCGATATCGTGGCCTATGCGATATCGCATCCCATCATGCCCCCATGACTGAATAAAAACTTATCCTTGAGTTCCTTACAAAATATTAGGAAGGTATGGGATTATTGACTTGAATGGAACTAATGGTGGATGGGATAACATGTGAATGGATCATCATTGCAATACATGATAAAATATAGTGTTCATGACAGCAAGAGTGAACACTATACATAATTGACATACAACCTTATTTGGCAGCTGAGAGAGAAGAGAGAAGAGAGAGAGAAAAGAAGAAGTCTGCTGCTACCAATGCCAAGATTGCACCTTTCATTGTCCATCCATAAGCACACTATCAATCTCATTCCTTGCATAACTGCTTCAGCACTAGTCCATTCCAAGTGTTCCCTCCAGATCCAATCTGTTGTTGTATGATTGCCATCTGCACACACAACGCAGTTCTTATAGTAGCAAGGGTAAATGAATCATGATGCAATTGATACCTTGCTTCGGTGTAAGGTCCATTTGGCTGAGTTGTGATATGGCTGATATAGATCTGGAGATATAATACTGGTGACTACCCGAGGTGTAGGGGTTAGGAGAAAATCGAAAAAATTGGACCAGGAGCCTCATGACTAAGAGCGAACCTCCAGTAGTGATAGAATGGAAAAAGGTAAGGAATAAGAANACGGCCTCAAACAAACCACATTCAGTGACTTCACATTAATACATTTGGCTCATTCATCCACTTGAAGTTTCAAGAATGCCTTCACCAAAGAGCCACCAAGAAAGTGGGAAGCGAGAAGGGCCTTAGTTAGAGGGAACATGTTTATTTTAGTTCCGCAACCAATGCTTGTAGTCCAAATGATTATTTTGTCTAAGGGGTGTGCTTTGAATTCTCACTGTTTTTTTTTGTTGTTTTGTGTTTTTTTTTGCGTGAGAACCACACCATGCAAAGACTTCTTATTTTTATTTACTCAGCTTCTCAATAATGTGGTAACGTCAAAATGGTAAGAAACGTAAGAAGAAAACATCCAAGCACCCAAGAGAATGGCTAGCTCAAATGCATCAAGTTCCCTTGAAGTCACACCCTTTTCAATCCTTGAGTCCTTCCTTAGTTCAAGAAATGCCTAGTCACCAATTCATTAATAGTTCTTATTATTGAGAAAGGGACTGTATAGTTCCAAGCCAAGAGAGACCATAGAATTTTATGGATGTATGGATGAAGTGGACTCATTGCCTGCTATATTAAAAGAACAATACCTTGGTATCAACATCATAACTTAAAGGTAAAAACCAAACATTAGCAATCAATGGAGTACAATTCATACCATCTTCAGAGCACTTATTAAGTGACGACTCAAACAAAGTAATCAAACTTGTACCTGAGCACACCGGTTGCATGTAGGAGATGTGGAATGCTCCTGTATGCTATCACCCTCTGTATCACTGTATGTGATGCATGGAACTTTCTTCTTCTCGATCTTTCCATAAGTGTTTTCCATAGATATTTTCAAGGAAAGATCACGGATTCCTAGGCATGCGTTAATGGTACTTAGCCATGCCCTTCCCATTATTATTGGGAAGTCCCCTTTGTCATTATTTACTTGGATCACTAGGAAATTAGCTAGGTATGACCAACCATACACAGTGGTACCAATGTCCTCCACTAATCCCAAGGGAATAGTGATGGACTGGTCAGCCAGCTCTAAGAAAATATTGCTCTTCTTTAGTGGAGGAAAGTTCCAAAATTTATACATTTCTTGCGATATCAAGTTGACTTCGGAACCTGAGTCCAGAAGAGCTTTACAAGGTTCATTCCCAGCGACTTGGAGGTAGATTAAGGGACTTTCGAGATCAGAGAGTTTCCTAGGAAGCTGGCCCACCTTGATCTAATCAGTGATGGTATGTGTTAACATAACCATATGCGTTGAGCTCTGTTGTTGGTTTGAGGGGAGCTCCAAAGCCTTATTTGATGGAGGAATGTTTAGAGGCTCAACTGCTTGTGGTTGTGAGAGATTGTTTGGGCTTTTGGTTCTAAAGAAAGGTCTTATCTTTGTATGGTTGTCAAAACTAGTAGTAGGTTGAAGGTTTACAACTCTTGTAGCAGTGTGTTGTTGTGGTTGAGTGGGGAGTTCCCCTTGCATTGTTGGAGCAGGTGGTAGTGGAGTTATCAGTGTAAGAGTTGCGGATGGGTTCGGAGGATGGTATGCGTGTGGTGTGTCTCTCCCAGGAGAAAAAGTCCTATAGTACTCCTGAGCTTGGTAGTGATGTGGTGGTGTCATACGACCAACAGAGTCATGTGGAGAGATTGGCTGTTGCATGTAATAGCCATATGGATTCGGTTGCCGGTAAGGGTATTGTTGCCTTAGTAGTGGCATCCCCTATGACTGTGGGTATTGCCATTGCTAGTGTTGCTTCATAGGTTGTGGCAGAGTTCCACTTGGATAATACGTTAATGGTTGGTGGAACTGCCTTGGGTTACCTTGGGGATAAGGTAACCGACGGGGTGCTTACCATTTGTTAAGTCTTGGGTTGAGTGCATACATCCCAGACTCTTGCAGATGTGAGATTATTGGGAAACATCCCTTAGGATGGTCGTATTGGCATATTTCACATCCACCATCATTGTCTGTATCTGAATCCACAACCTCTTCAGTGATAGCTAGTTTACCCTTACCTTTGTTACGTGCCTAGTCCAAATCCCTCTTCTTTTTCTTATCATGGTCACTACTTCGCTCCTTAGACTCCTCTACGATTTTCAAAATGGTTTCAAATCTACTATCTAAGGAGTCCAACATTTGATCTACCTTAGTCAACACTTCTATTGTTAATTTCTGAAGCAGAAAGGTTTTCCTACTCACCAACTCTTCGAGTGGTGACTCATCCTCCTCCTCACAGAATCTCACTTCCCTCTTTCGGAGGGAAGGATCGCGGTTATATTCTTCTGTGCTTTCTCTCTTACATAGCTCTCCTTCTTCCTTAGCTACTTGCTCCAACAATTTATGAACCTCATGGGACCTAAGTTCAGATAATCTTCCTTGGGCATATGTCCCAAGGGTTCTCCTGGTTTCATGTCTTAGCCCATCTACGAGATGGCATAGTTGATCCCGTTGTGCGTAACCATGGCCCGGGCAATGATGTAACAGTGCATAATATCGGCCCATGGTAGCATCCAAGGATTCATGAGTTCCTTGCTTCCATCCTTGGATCTTTTTTCATAAGTTGGACACTCAGGAGTACGTTTGATATTTATCATTAAATAGTTCTAGCATCATACTCCACCTCCTAATGATTTTCGGTTCTAAGGACTGGTACCAGCTTTCTGCTTCTTTTATGAGTGTCCTTGGGAACAACTTTAATTTTTACCACTCGTTCTCTAATTTCTGCAAGGCATAGGCATTATGAAATACCTGTAAGTGGTTGTACGGATTAGCATTGTATCCTCCCTCAAATTGTGGGATATTATTCATGTCTAGTCTCTTGATCTAGCTATCTTTTTGGTGCCTTGTAGGTATTCTAACGGCCTCTATAATGTCTAATATGCTTTGGGTTGTAAGTAGGGGTTCTTCGTTGTCATTTCTCTCATGGCGTTTGTGATGTCTACGTAGTTCCCTACTTTTCCTTCTTTCATGCCTTGACTCTCTAGAGTGCCCTCATCCTCTTTCTTGACTCTGTCGTCAAGGGTTCTCCTTATGCTTACCCTTATTCTCACGATTGTGCTCTTTGTGACTGCATCCTAATGTGGAAGGAGAGGGTGAATTTTGCGATGAAGGGGAAGAGGAAGGAAAACCATCACCATGATGATGTTTCCTACCTTTCCTTTGGTGATCTTGACCCCGATCATGATGATGATCAGAATGCTTGCTCTTATCTTGTGTTTATGTTCCTTCATTGAGCACTTGGTGTTCGTGGGCATCAAAATTAGGGTTGTGTATCGTGGAGCGAAGGTTCTGATACACCACCTCCTCACTATCTTTAGGAGGGGGAACATCATTTTGTGGAGAACTTATTGAGATAGGTTCACCACCTTTAATTTCTCTTATGATGGGCAAAGCATTATGGGGTCCTTTGCCCTTCAACGATGTATGGTAGCTCTCTTGCCACGAGTCCCTTAGACGTTGCACCACTGTGGGATGGTAATCTCGTGTGTCGTAATTACATGTAATGTATTCTGCATATAGTTGTGTCATGTCTATCTATGCAAGAGCACGGAGGAGCATGTTAGGGACTGCACGATTTGGGGGTAACACTATGTTACCTTGTAGGTCTCTCCAACGTAGTTGTTCATCTTGGTGGCGGATAAAGGTAAAATCGGTTACATACTCATCGTGATGAGTATATACTACCCGATACTATTGAGGAACTGGCAATTCTTGGTTATGTATGTTGTGCTGCCGACTATCTCTTCTGTTATCCCTAGGAAGTGAACTATTTTTATGAGAAGAAGAAGACATTGTCTCTTATTTGGTGTGTTGATTGACCGTTGTTTAAATTTTCTGTTGATTAATCCTAAGGGTTCGTTTAAGCTTCCCAATGATGTGGATGATTTCCTATGTTCTACTTAGCGCACAAACAACTTAGTCCCCGGCAACGATGCCAATGATGAGTGGCGAGGTATCTCTACACTCAACCATATGAATACGAGTGTTATACATGTGATCCGGTTGAACTCAACAAACTAAGTGCTTACAAGCCTTATGGAACACTTAAGGTTAATCAATCGTTGTTTTCCCAAACTCACTTGTATTTGTCACGATTGTATGGTTAAGTGAGTTTAAGGTATGTGATTTTTATATCTTTTCTCTTGTATTGCCTATGCTAATGAGGGAAAGGGTGAAGAGACTAAGTGACTAATTTTCATTAACTAAGTTCTAATGCCCTAGCATCAGCATTCGTCCCACTTACCGTTCACACCCTAAACCAATGCAACGCTGCTGGGATTACCAAATGCTATTCATTACTGGGTTACCAAGCGTAATGCACGTGCTCGAAGTGGTCGTACTGAATGCACTTAACTAGGAGTTAAGGGTTGATAGAGATTTAATTAACTAATAAAGCATTTAAACATTTAACATTAATTAAGTCCTATTTAGCTTAGTCCATGCATTGCAAGGTTTATCCAAAATTTCGTCTTTATTTCTGTACACAAATGTGTGCTTAGGTACAAATTTGCTCGAATAAAGATCCATTCACTTTGAGACTTCTACTACGGGCACATGGAAATTATTCTATCTCTAGAAGGGTAAAACTGCCAGAGTTTCACTAAGGGTCTAGATCTAGATGAGGAAACAAGGGAAAGCCACCTCTTATTTATAGAATTGTCAACGGGTTGCGATATCGCGGCCTATACGATATCACATCCCATCAGAGATGAACAACCATTAAAATCTTTCTTCCAAGATATTATTGGCCTACATTATTTCGAGACACCCATCATTTTTTCCAATCTTGTGAGCATTGCCAACGCGATGGGGGAATAACTGCTAGAATGGAGGGTCTAGAACAATGGATTCAACTCTTAGAACCCTTCGATATATGGGGTATTTCTTTTATGGGGCCTATTACACTGATGTCCAATGGAAAAGCATACATTGTTGTTGTTGTTGACTATTTCAGAAAATGGGCAGAAGCAACCGCCGTTACCAATTGTACATCATCTACCGCTGCACGATTTGTTCAACAACAAATCATAAACAGGATTGGCATGCCTTGTGCACTTATTTCTGGTAATGGTACAAATTTTATAGGTGCGACTTTTCGAAAGTTGATGCAACGCTTAGGAGTTGAGCATAAATTGACTACACCATATCATCCTCAAGCGAATGGTCAAGTCGAAGTCATTAATAGGGAAATCACAAAAATCTTGACACACACCATAAGCAAATATAGGCAAGACTAGAGCACCAAACTGAACAATGCTCTTTGGGCCTATTGCTCCACATGGAAACTCCCTATAGGCTATTCTCCCTATGAGTTAGTGTATGGTAAACTTCTAACACTTACTATCCAAGCTGAGCTCCATACATTATCTACAACATGTGACCTTAACCTTGACCTTAGTCTAGCAAAAAAAGAAAGTTTAATGAATCTTAACTTGCTAAATGAAAATCAATTAGCCACCCTGTCATCCAATGAATTGCACAAGGCCTTCAACAAACAATGTCATGACCTAAAAATTAGAAAAGTCACATACCAACTAGGAGATAGGGTTCTTTATTAGAATTCCACACATGTGCCACAACAAACTAAATTTTAAATGTTGTGGGAAGGACCTTATATCATTCATGAAAATTTTCCTTGAGGGACCATGATGATCTATAAACTTGGAAGCCCAGATAAGAAATTATTGGTCAACATCCAGCAGACCAAACCTTTCTATGAGCCCAAAATAGCCAATATTAACACTACCTCTGCTAATGGACAACCCTGCTCATTATTTCGGATCTCCTCCTTCCCACTCAGTCATGGGGAAGACGACCACCAATGCTAATTATTTTAAGCCCTCAGTTTCTTTTGTCTTTTTTGTTTTACACATATTTCATATTTACTTATTTTTTTTACACCATCATTAACATTTTTACTGTTTATTTCTTTGTTACCTTTTATTTGATTTATTCTCACTCATCACATAATAAGTGCTCATGATGGTGGATCGTACTATAATGGTGTTGATTGCTAATGTTGGTTTTTACCTTTGACTTTCAATGTTGATGCTAAGATATGGTTTCTTTTGATAAAATAGGCAATGAGTCCACGTCATCCATTCATCCATTCAACTCTATGGTCTCCCTTTATTTTGGAAATGTACTCTCTTTTTTTCTAAGAAAACCTCTTAATAAATTTGTGGGTTAGTATTCTTCAAATCAAGGAAAGATTCAAATGGATTGAAAAGGATGTGACTTCAAGGGGATTTGACACATTTGTGCTAGCTATTCTCTTGGGCACTTGGATGTTTTTCATAGGTTTTTCTGCCATTCTACTGATGACTAATACCAGGAGGTTGAATAAATCAAATAAGTCTTTACATGGTGTGGTTCTCACTAAAAAAAATGGTGGGAATTCAAAGCATACCCCTTAGACACCATAAAGGAACATGAGCTACAAGCACTAGTTATGGCACTGGAAAGACATGTTACCCATGCCTGAAGGTTCCCTCTAACTAAGGCCCCTCCTTACTTCCTGCTTCTCTATTCTTCTCTTTTTGAAATGGTGGTTGCTCTGTGGAAGCATTCTCTTTACCTATGGAGGATGGGTTGGTCAAGTGTGTTGATGCAAGGTCACTGGATG
>MNCI01006189.1:0-51037 GCA_015680685.1 Gnetum montanum
TTATATTTAAAATACGAAATGTAATTGACAAGCAAACCTCTGCATTAGAATATCTAAAGGTGGTAAAAGCATAAAACAAATATTAAATCTTTTCATTGGTCTTGGATATTTAAAACAACAATTGTAAGAAAGTTTTTTAACAATCCCCCTTTTACCATTTGTGCCCTATGCACTATAAATACAGATTGAAGATGTTGATACTCCTGGTTTAGTTTTAGTTTAGTTGCATTGCATTGTAAGNAGCCATCAAGGTGGTTGATGCAGAGATCCAGTAATTTAAGCCTATGCNGTTTTAAGACTTTTTGCAAATTGTTTTTGAAGCTGATGTAAATTTCATTTGTGGCTAATGTTGAAATATAAATAAAATAACTAATAATATTCTTAGAATAAAAAAATTCCATTAATTTGAGTTCAGTGACTGGTAACTTCAATTGCTAATACTTAAATACACGCAAAGTGTATGCTACGTTTCAATTCTCAAAATCCTGCAATTATATTTAAAATACGAAATGTAATTGACAAGCAAACCTCTGCATCAGTATATCTAAAGGTGGTAAAAGCATAAAACAAATATTAAATCTTTTCATTGGTCTTGGATATTTAAAACAACGATTGTAAGAAAGCTTTTTAACAATCCCCCTATACCATTTGTGCGCTATGCACTATAAATACAGATTGAAGATGTTGATAATCCTGGTTTAGTTTTAGTTTAGGTGCATTGCATTGTAAGCAATTTTATCTCAACAACCATGGATTCCTCCTTGTTGAGGGCTTTCATGACAGTCCTTACATTCTGCTCTGTTCTAGCCCCTGCAACTTCTAAATCAACTGATGCAGAGGCTGCTCTTGCGGATGCGAGAGCACTGATTGAATTCAAGAGAGGGATTACCATTGATCCATACAATGTTCTTGCCAACTGGAATGAAGATGCTCCAGTAACAGCATGTAACTGGACTGGGATTACCTGCTCCAAAAAGCATCCAGGTCGGGTTGCAGAGATCATTCTGGAAAACGCTACATTGGTAGGATCCATTTCTCCCTGTATTGCCAATTTATCATTTTTACAGTACCTTGAAGTTCAAAACAACTCTTTCTCTGGGAAGATTCCATCCTCTATTGGCAAACTGCATAGGCTTAAATTACTGGATCTCTGCATCAACCACCTTGATGGCCCAATTCCTTCAACCATAGGCAACCTGTCATCTGTTGTGGAATTATATCTTTGCTTTAACTCATTCACTGGCAAAATTCCCCAGTCCTTTACAGGCCTCACCAGCCTTGAAGATCTCGACATGTTCACAAATTTGTTGTCTGGAAACATTCCTCCCTTCATGGGGTCACTCAGCAAACTAAACTCCCTTGATCTTGGTTCTAACAAATTTCATGGCTTCGTTCCTGGACAACTTGGAAACCTATCCTCTCTACAGTTTCTCGCTCTTTCAGACAATTCACTGGTTGGTTCAATTCCTTGCACCGTTGCAAAGCTTTTTTATATTAACAAACTGTTCGTGTTTACGAACGATCTGAGTGGAAACGTTCCTGTGTGTCTAACCAATATCACTTCTCTCACAGAGTTAGATTTGTCAGACAATAGTCTACATGGAACACTTCCGTGGTCACTGGGAAGGCTTCGTTCTTTAGAAGCTCTGGGCCTTGGGCAGAACTCCTTTAAAGGAAGCATCCCAGAGTCATTGCTCAATATTTCTTCTCTTAAAACTCTTTATTTATCTGTTAACCAGTTGCAAGGTCTTCTTCCTACTTGGATTGGTAGCTTACACAAGTTAGAAAGGTTAGGCTTGGCCATTAACAACTTCTCCGGAAGAATTCCAGAGTCATGGACCAATGCCACAAATCTACAGTCATTGGATTTGACTGCAAATTCCCTGACAGGAACCATACCTTGCGGCTTCAGCAAACTCAAGAATATTTCCGTATTGCATTTGGGCCAAAACTACCTTACAAGTGGGTTTCCCTCCAGCAAGCCTACTCTGACGATTCATGTACTCACTGTTCTCTCCAATTTATCTGAATTAGTTGATTTTCAAATCGCACGAAACTTTATATCTGGTAGATTACCATCTAATATGGGTAGCTTCTGGCCAAAACTAGAAAGTCTGTCTTTACAAAACAATTTCATTTCAGGCAAGATTCCTGCCAGCACCGGAAATTTTTCCTCTCTTTATTACCTGAATTTAAGATGGAACATGCTGGATGGCGCCATTCCTTATGAACTGGCAGGCATGCGATCGATTCAATATCTTGATCTGAGTGGTAACCGACTACATGGAAAAATACCCTCTCAAATATCCTTCATGAAGAAGACGCTGGTGTACCTTCACCTTTCTGTAAATAAATTGTCAGGTTCTATCCATCCAACCATTGGGAAACTTGTCAACCTCCGGCAGCTGTCTTTGAGGGGAAATCGTTTGAGTGGAAGAATTCCTGCAGAGTTGGGAAAATGTCAACTTCTTGAATCACTTGATCTGTCTGAGAACCAACTCTCAGGAACAATACCAGCGGAGGTTGCTGAATTGAGACAAATTATATTTGAATTTGATCTATCTAGAAATCATCTTAACGGACCAGTGCCGGCAGAAATCGCAGGGCTTCAAATGGCACAGGTTATCAATTTGTCCAGTAATCAACTCAGTGGCAATATTGGACTTTATATGCAAAACTGGTTGGATGCTAGACATGTTAATTTATCATTCAATCATTTCAATGGCACCATCCCGGTTTCAATTGGCAATAAGCTGAGGGAGCTTCAAAGCATGGATTTGTCAGATAACAATTTCATAGGATCTGTTCCAGAGACTCTCTTCAATTTGTCAAATCTTCATTACTTGAATCTTTCGTACAATGACTTCGCTGGGGAAATTTCATGTTCAGAACTTCGTCAGCCAAGTTCCAAGCTCAAAAATTTATCATTGATGGGCAATCCTAAACTGTGTGGGACTTGCATGGGTCTCCCTGTCTGCCAAAGATCTTCTGGACACCATAATCCACATTCTCAAAAGACCCAGAAGACTTTGAAAATGGTGCTTATTGGTAGCTGTTCTGCTGCAGTCTTTTGTCTGCTCTGCCTAGCGATTCTTCTCTATTTTAAAAAAGCTGGAATAATCAGAGGAGAGACAATGCGGTTTCCCTTTCATAGTGCATTTCTGAAGATATCCGTCGAAGAGGTTGAGAGGGCCACCAACAATTTCAGTTCTGCAAATTTGTTGGGTGAAGGGCGCCACGGAAATGTTTACAAAGGTATTTTAACATCCGGCACCACTGTTGCTATAAAATGCTTTTCCAGGTTAAATGACAGGGTCCGTGACAAGATATTTAAGAAAGAATGTCAAATCCTACAACAAATTAGACATAGAAACATTATCAAAATTATCACTGTGCTGTGGTCAGACAATGTAAAGGCTATAGTAATGCCTTTTATGAGTAATGGTAGCCTTCACTATCTTCTTCATTGCAGACACAATGGGTCATTGGTTCCTCTGAACTTGGCCATGAGGATTAGGATTCTAAGAGAATTAGCTTGTGGACTGACTTATCTTCATCATGACTCTAGTCCACAAGTAATTCATTGTGATATAAAACCAGAGAATGTGTTACTTGATGAAGATACAACCGTAAAGCTCTCAGATTTTGGCATAGCTCGGCTCATTGGAAACTTGGATGCATCCACAACCAGTTTTTCTTCAGCTATCAGAGGTTCTCTTGGCTACATTGCTCCAGGTACCAATACATGGTTACGTTCTTCATCTTTATACTTCTGCTCTTTTTTCATTTGACTGTCAAATTGATTGCAGCCATAATTTTATGACTATGTATCAGAATACGGAACAGGGGAGGCAGTCTCTGAGAAAGGGGATGTTTATAGTTTTGGGGTAGTGACCTTGGAAGTCATCACCAGACTCAAGCCAACACATGACATGTTTTCAGGTGATCTCACATTGCCCATGTTTGTGTCCATGGCATTTGAAGGGGATACTCCTCAGCAACGAAGACACAGTTTGCAGGAGATTTTACAAACAGCAGATGCACATGGTGGAGGAATTGATATGGAGAACGAAGAAGAAATGAAAGCAGTCGAGAGCATATTGATGGTTGGACTACGCTGCACATGTGAGGATGCGTACAGGAGGCCCACTATGAGAGAAGTTGAATCAATGTTATCATCAATAAGCGTTGCGGATGATGCAAACCACAGGAGTTTTCCAGGAAATTTGGATCAAGTTCTGGAACTTGTACGATTTCAGCGGCCTCTGCTTGGCAATACAGCAAATGGAGAGTCCTCAACTTCATCGTAGTAGGTAACAACAGATCATAAATAATTTATTTCATACTTTATTGGAAAAGATGATACGATGAAAAGGCATTTTCTCAAGTTCATCTATCAACTCTCCTTCCTAGGACCTGCCTTAGCAAATAAGCATTGATCTTTTTGATGATAATCCTTTTCTTTTAAAATCTATAAGCTTTTAAATTGGTAAATCCACTGACATAAATTTAAGCTTACTTTTAGCATAGGTGAAAATTGGCAAATCCACTAACATAGATTTAAGTTTACTTTTGGCATCTGTGAAAATAATAGAAAGGTTATTAAATTCTGGACATACAATCTGAGAATAATTTATGTTTGAAAACATCTATACATTCTTTTATATTTACTTTATCATTAACATGAGACTGAAGGTAATTTATTATGATGCAGGTAAGTTTTTGCCACAAAGAACTCAAAGAAGTAGACATGGTAGCTATTCAATAAAATGTAGAACTCTTGAATAGGTTTCTGTACTCCCAGCAAAAGCTGTGAAATGTTCCTTTGAATATTTGCTCTACTGTTTCAGTGCTTCACGTTTTCACTGCTTGAATTACATACATGCAATGGTTCCAGCATACCACGGTGAAAATATCATAGTATGTTTTAAAGTTCATTTAATTCATCTGTCACACGGTTATCTTTGTTTAACTTTACTGCATTTTCCTCTGGTTACAAGTTAAATCCATTCACCAAACAGAAGATATGAACTGTGTGACAACAGACAAACCTAAAACCATTCAAGGCTTCAAGACGGGTTCCATTATCATAAATATTAATGATTTATGCAAGTCCTTGCATATTTTCTGTCCCTCTGGCAATGGTTGTGCACATTCTTAGGTTCTTCCTTTCGGAAACGTAAAAGCTTAGAATGCCACGGCATTTTGTTGAAACTCCAACGAACATAGGCCTATCAGAGCAAGAAATTCGACCGTACAAAGTTCTTGAAGTTCGAACCATGACAATGTTTAAGGATGAAAAATTAGGGTCATACTACTTTTTTTAAACAAAGCATTTCAAGAACCATCAAATCACAATTATGTAGATGTGCTTTACTGCTTTTCGCCTTAAAAAGTTCCAAGATGCCTTTCGCTGTTGTTGCGGCAGCTTCGGAATGAATCATTAACTATGTTGTCAGGGTTAAATATACAAAACGGAAAACTAAAATTGCAAATGTCATTCTCAACAGCTAAGTCACTATGGCAGGTACTGTAATCCAACAAGAAATTTATTTTTATTGTTTCAAATCCGATGCAGAAGCCCTGTTGCATTGCATTAAAGCATGTCGGGATCGTTGAATTTTTAGGGATTAACAGCCCAACGTTCGTAATATTATTATGATTGGCAACAAAATTTAAGACTTCCAAGAAATTTTCAGTTCAACTGCTGTATTTTAACCTAAATTAAGCCAGTGGAAAAGCTAATCTTTGGAGAGAGCTTGGCTATTCCCGTTTTGATAGATAGTATGCAAATATGCTCCTCTGTGTAAATAACGCAATTGAAATCTGTCTTTAAATCAAGACTTGAGAATAACGCAATTGAAATCTGTGTCTTTAAGAATGCTATTGTTGTTTCTGATGAAAACCCCAACATCATAAATTTGCGATGGGGACTCTTGGGAACCATAAAATATGTACTTTTCCGATCATTTCCAATGCTTAATTTGTCGAACCTGTCCGACAGCTAGATGCCGACGGGTCTCATGTGTCCGTATCTTCGTGCCGGTTCATATTCTTCAACTATTCATCACCACGAAATAAAACCAAAATATAAATGTCAACAAGTGAAAGTTATTCCATACAATCATTCATTGAAATTTAAATGCCGAAGAATAGTAGAAAGAGAGGTACATCATTCAGACACCAGAGAATCATAATAATTAGAGTAAGAATAATGGAAACAAAAAATTGGAAATTTTTATTGTGTTTAAGAAATCAAAAAGATTTCTTACCAGTTACAAAGCCTCAACATAAGTAAATTACTATAAATCATATTAAATTACTATAAATCATATTATTTCTGCTGCTTCTTTTAGTGCTGCTGAATTAATTGCAGGGAAGAAGGCTGATGTCATACCCAGGCAAAAAGAAAACAATCAAGAGATTACAGTTAATATTACAATTCATTTGCAGAAAGAAAACAATCAAGAGATTGCAGTAAATATTACAATCCATTTGCAAAAAAGAAAAAAAAAAGAGGGTTCTTCATCCTTTTACGCTTTGTTTACATAGTATGCAAATATGCTCCTCTGTGTAAATTGATCCAATGTCCTCTCTCAAGAAGGAAATGATGAAAGTTCATTCTTGCTATAGCAATTTGATTTCTTAAATGAATATGAATCGCTAAGAATAAATAGTTTTGATTAATAGCTAACAAACCTCTTTTACGAGAATGTAAATAAAAATTCTTAAGCCAAGACTTTTTCTTTTATAGTCTTCCACAAGAGCCTTTTGCTTAAGGGAAGATCCTCCATTATATAACTATCCATTTTCTTGTGTAGTGTTCATTATCTTCTTAGTATAATTGACTTCCTCTATGTGACTTAACTTCTGAATATAAGCAATAAATTGACAAAGAGTTTCAACTTCAAGAGGAAGTAAATATGCTTTAATAGTAAGATATCGTAAGAAGTCTACATTTTTGCTTGAAATTCACATACAATAAACAATTGTTTAAACATGTTTTGATTTTTTCCAATTATGTGCACATTCTATTCCTATAAAGGAAAGTTTTAGGGTGTGTTCAATTACATGAGCCCTATGGTAGTTTTTAATTTTTATATTAAAAAATGGATTTGCTTTTGTGTAGTTTCAAAAGGATAAATTATGGGATTCAAATAATGAAGTTGTAAACAAAGTTAATGTGCTATAATGTATCATATAAAAGAGAAACTTTAGAATCAGACATATGTAAAGTATTAAGATGGGTGTTGCCAATTTTATGTCAAATTTAAACTTCAATCCCCTCCTATTATTTTTGTTTGATAATGTTGAGCTAACATTACTACTTAATTCCCATGTAACGCATGACCTTGCTTATTGTTACTTTTCAATATCAGCCTTCAATGTATTACCATTGCTCCAATTCTCACAACAGATGAGGCAAGGTAGTCCCCAATGACACTCAATGCTATCACCCATGTACTCAGAAAGATGCCCTACATTTGTGCCCCTTGTCAACTACCACTAGGTCACCACCCATCTTCACTCGTCTTTTCTTAGTATTGTTGTATCAAGTTTTGCATAGCATTGACATAGTTTCTATACACATTTTCAACACATTTATAATGATATTTTTAAGTAATATGAGATGCATGTATATTATGGTTCTATCATGATTGCGGAGGTGGTGTACCTTTGACCTACTTAAGCTTCAAATTCTGACTATAAGGATCTTCCTACATACTTTGTAACTTTATTAGTAATGTTGATCTATCAAACATTATTGTATAGTAATCTATATTTTGAAATTAATAATGTAAGATACATAGATAAAATTGAAATCTATATTTACCTAGTAACAATTATTTTTTGTATTGTTTTTCTAGGATATAACTATTCAACTTGGAGATGTATTATTTCCTTCAGATATATTTGTTTAGCTTATAGGTGTTATTGTGAGGTGTGTTGATTATTTTAAGAATAAGATATCTCCTCTTTGTAATGGCAACCATGTTAACAGATTATTTTGGTACTTTGGCTGAAAATAACAAACCCAAACATTACATATGGCCAAAAAGATTATGTACTCATTACCACCCAATTTGGCCATGATAATAATGAATATTGTATGTTGATGATATGTCGATAACAATGAATAATATGTAATAAATCAATAAGCTAAAATATCAACTATAATCTTAATTTGAGAAGAAGGACCTTGGTAGCACAAGGAAAATCTTGGATATGGAAATTAAAAGAGATGAAAAAGGTTAAGAGCTATAGTTTGATTAATTTGCATAGGTTAATAAACTTTTAGAAAAATTTAATATGTAAGATTATATATTGGTTAACACTTCATTGTCTATGGACATGAAATCATCCATGGAGTAGTGCCCTAGAACATATGATAAAAATAGAGGAAATAAGCAAAATCCTCTATGCTAATGTTGTAAGTAGCCTTATATATATAATGGTTTGTACTAGGCCTAATATTACATATGAAATGGGAGCTATGAGTAGGTTTATGTCTAATCTTAGTAAGGAACATTGGATAGTTAAAATAATTCTTAGGTATCTTCAAGGTAGTGTTAATATTATCATCTGTTATAGAAAAGTTACTTTGAATTGCATAGCTTTGTGGATGTAGATTGGGAAGGTGATCTAGATCATGAAAAATATACAAGTGGATATGTTTTTAAAATAAACACAGGTGTGGTTAGCTAGATCATTAAGAGATAAAGTTGTGTTACATTATCGCCAACAAAGATGTAGTATGTAACAATTTCTCAAGCAAGCAAAGAAGTGGTTTGGCTACAACAACTAGTTAAAGATTTTGAATAAGAGTTAATGAAAGTAAACATTTCTTATGACAACTAAACTGCAATCCTCCTGTCAAAGCCTAGGTTCCATGCAAGGACAAAACACATTGAGATAAACTACCTTTTCATTCAGGATCAAATTAAAAAAGGAAGGATATCTTTAGTAAATATTCATACATGGAAAAATCCAACATATATGTTGAACAAGGAAAATCTTGTGGACAAGTTCAATTGATGCAAAAAAGAACTTAGATTAGTAAATTATGAAATATAATAATTATTCTTAGTTATAATGCCTTAAAATAAACAACAAGTGGGAGAATTGTAAAGTGCGTTGATTATTTTAAGAATAAGACACCTCCTTGTTGTAATAGCTACGATGTTGGCACACTATTTTTGTTTCTTTGATTAAAAATAATAAAGCCAAACATGAAATATGAAATAATAAATTAAGCAACTATTAACATATTAACATCTGATGAGCAGCGAGGTACCCCTATGCCCAACCATGTGAATCACGTGTGTTCACATGCAACTCGGTCAAATTCCGTAGACTGTAAGCACTTCCATACACCAAACTCTAACCAACAAAACCTTGTGTTAGAATGGTTGTTGTCTTCCCAACCTCACTTTTGGTGTTCTAATGCGATGGTTAAGTGAGATTGAGGCAAATGATTTTTATGGATTTTCTCTTTATCTTCTACATTCTAATTCTTGAAATGAAATGTAAGGAATGGAATATTGCGTAATCTATAATTATCCTATTCTATCTCTTAACTTTTCCTAGCATAAGCATCCAATCTGATCTTCCATGCACATCCTAAGAATCCCCTAACCACTATTGGATTACCAGAAATTAAGCATCACTAGGTTGCCAAGTGTTGGGTTTACATTCGAGACAGTCGTACTTATGGTTTTTATAAGATATAAAAGAGTGCTGACGATTAAAGTGATAACAATGAAAACTTAAGGAATTATTAAAGTATAGAAATATTAAACTATTAAATGCTTAAATGACTAAATCCAATTGTTGCAAGGAATGCTAGAAAAGCTCATCTTTATTGCCAATCATGCTAATGGGCTTAGGTACATCAGTGCTCGAATAAAGAGCTGGACACCTTTCTTACACCTGCTATGGGTACTTGAAAAATATTCTAACTCTCACGGTAACAAACTGCAAGAGCTTTGCTACAACTACTCAAAAAGATGCCTAACTATGGCGAAAGCACACTTATTTATAGGCTAGAACAGACGTTGCATAAATGAGGCCATGTAGACGCATGGACAGATGCGTCGACGGGGCCACGTTGACACGACTGTGTATATGGGGCCTCGTATACGTGGCCCAGTCGACACATCAACTAATGAGAACTTCATCAACATCCAATCTGACCATTATAAATTATAGATTATAACATCCTAATTTATCTTTTATCTAAGCATGTCATTATGCCCATTATATAATTGGATTCCTGGTTGGTCTTAGGTATCATAGCCAAATCAAAGGGTATGTAAAGAAAATTCAAGTTGCAATCTCTTTCTCTTATGTAAGTTGTAATCAAGCTTATTGTAGGTCTTGAACTAAGAAGACATAGATGCTAGAGGCTAAAATAATTATTTGAATTTTTCTATGATAATTATATTATTTACATTGAAGTTTTACTTTTGTATTCTTTTAATTTCTGCTACTACAATTTTCTTGTTTATATTTCTTCTATTTTAATCATGCATTAAAAATTAATAGTTATTCTATCCTAATCTTGAAGCATACATATAATTTATTGTTAGAATTCTAAAGTTGGATTTGAAGAATCTATTCCTAGTTCTACCATGAATTTTAAATATGTTACTTTATTCTAAAATTATTGATTGCTTTATTCTAAGGTGCTTATTTCTTAAGTTAAAGACTTGGGTTTCAGCTTAGGTGTAGCCACTTAAAGAGGTTAGGCTTTCACTCATCTACCAATCCTCCTAGGATCCACTTAGTAGGATAAGCATGGAAAACCATAAATCGATCCACAAACGATCATTGGTCACTTCATGTAACCCATCCATGTACATTCCATGATCATCTTGACCATGCTTATGTGTGTCCCTAGGTCCCACCCCTGCTTACCAACAAACACACTCGCTAGTAGGCAACGGTGAGACCAAAAGACATGTTTAAATAATACAAAAAATATTTTATGTGTGAGCCAACCTGCATAAAACACTGGCATGCACTTGCAATAATAAGTGCAAGGTCAAGTGTTTGATTTCTTAATTTTACAAATTTTATATCTATAATCACATATATGAATTTTTTTAAGCTAGAGTACTTCGTATGGGTATGTATGTATGACATGTATTTGCCACATAACAGATGTGGATTAGTTTATGGTTTGCTGGATAAGCATTGTGGCTCTAGGTGATGATCCTTTTTTTATTGATTGAATATATTAAGTCAATACAAATTACAAGTATGTGAATATTATTTTCTATGTAAATTTCTTAAGGTTTTCGAATATGTACCTCATTAATTTCAAGTATGTAAATTTCTTTTTTTTGTCACCTAAAATATGTAAGATGGAAAAAGACCACAAAAATACAAGGATGGTGAAAGATCTTATTAATGTGCTTGAAATTATATAATATTATTTTAAAAATATTTCAATATTACTATTAATATAACTTTTACCAATTATGCTTTACAAAAAAATTTTGTTATATGTATCATATTGGTACTTTTCCTTTATCCTTAAATTTTAAGCAATGAAGCATTAGCCTAGTAGTAAGGCACTTGATTTGGAAGCTTCAAGTCATAAGTTCAATTCTGATGGGTAATGATGAGTTATATAAAGTTCTAATTGGACTATATATCTTTGGGTTTATCTATATTTTACTTTATAATATATCTATATTCTAAGGTATATAGTCCAATTAGAACTTTATAACTTAGCATTACCTACCAAAATCAAACCAATAAGTTGGAGCTTTCAAATCAAACTCTTACCACTAGGGTAACACCCCATTATTAAGCCAATTTTATCTTACAATGTCATAGCTTATACAATATGCATAATAAACTAAACTATTCTAACTAAAAAGCTACACACAATTCCTTATCCTAGAATCTTAAACTTACAATTGTTAAAACATAAATATTTACTGTAAAATTTTCTATATAAAACATCTTTCCTATACAAACTAACCTAATAACTATTTATTATTTGTTAGGGGAAGTGGTAGGAGGTGTTGGAACTCTGAATAAATTGTAATATATGTACACCCCCAAGATATATAGTCCAATTAGAACTTTATAATTTAGTAGTGCCTACTAAAATCAAACCCATGACTTGGAGTTTTCAAATCAATAGTATTACAACTAGGCTAACACCCCATTATATAACTATTTCTTATTTAATCTATATACCCCTGTTCAAATAGCATTCTTTTGTCATATAAAAATTCTTCCATACCTTTGAACCTATGATCAATTAAACATTATACAATAGAAAGAGAGAAAATTATACAATTCATATCAAAATAGGTTTTGGAATGGATGTGGGGCACAAAGGTTTTGGGGTGGTGTTGGACTAAGAAATAATTATGATATAGGTATACCCCAAGATATATAGTCCAAATAGAACTTTGTAACTTAGCATGGCCCATTAGAATTGAATCCATGACTTGAAACTTTTAACTTAAGAGTCTTATGACTAGGCTAACACCACATTATTCTCATATCAAAAACTAAACTTCTTACATGACCTTAAGCTTACCACTGGTGAATTAAAAAAATTAATAATAAAATTTAAACTTCTTATGCAACCTTGAACTTCTGATCAATGAAACATTAAAAAATAAAACTAATATAAAAAACTAAACTACTTCTTATACTTGTGCATTAAACCCATAACTCATCAACTAAGCTAATTCAACAAATAACATCTGAATACCCTCCACACAATATCTTACAAACTATAACCTTTCATAACCTTGTATAAAATAATAATAATAAATAGCTATTTATCCATCCTTGAATAGGACTCAAACATTAATCTAAAGTAAATTAACCTATTCTAGTAAAACAACATATAACCCCTTACCTCCTACAAAACTAAACAAAATGGAATAAAAAATAAAAAAACCCAGCTTAAATGACTAAGCTATAATTAGCAACAAAAAATCATAATTTTGGGGGGAGGTATTGAACCCCAAAAAACCATAATTACAAACCATATTATCATCATTATCATCAACCTAGCCTTGTCCCAACAAAATGGGATTAGATATAATTACAAATCATATATCATTTTAAAAACTTATTAGCAACAAATAGCCATACAAACCCAAAAAGCCATTACAATAGTTATAATTTAAACAAAAATCAAATGATCATTATGAGTAATACTTTTACTAAGTTATTTTACTAGAAAATAGAATCAATTCTTAGGTTAAAGGTAACTATGTTAGGGTAATATGACACTGTATGGAGTTTGCAAAAACTAATAAAAAAAGTTCTTATTTGTTTTCATTAATTTTCCAAAAGCATATGATGAAACATCAATAAGACATGCTATGTTAATGCATGCCCATCAAGATAACCCTATTGACGTATCCCTTTCAATGCATAGTAGGATGCGTTGATGTAGATATATCGATGCTAATGTAGTCACTACCTATATAAATGCATGCACTCCTTGCATTTATTGCACCTTTTGATCTTAGTCTTCACTAAACCCTTGTAGTTTCATTCTTCTAGAGATAGAATATTTTTCCTTTGAGTGTTTGCAGTGTGGGTTTATGAGATTGTAGGGTGTTTTATTCATGTGGCTATGTACCTAAATGCATTGGCATGAATGCCAAAAAATCAAGATTTCCTACATCCATTGCAACACTTAGATTAGTTTACTATTTTATTTATATACTTTACATTTATGCTCATGAATAGTTAATGTAATTAATCATAAATATGTGAGCATGACCACTCTAAGCATAATGTATTAATGCTTGGTAATCCCAAAAATGGATATATGGTAAGCCCAATAATAGCCACTTGGTCAGCCAATAGTGTTAATATTAGTTCAAGATGTGTATGACAAGTAGGAACAAATACTCCATGTTAGGGTAGTTAGTTAATGAACTAGTTGATTAATTGGATAATTAATCATTCAACCTTCACTCAATCATCTTACCATTAGAAGAAAAATTATATTAAAAATAATTATCAAAATATACATATTATGGCTTAATCACACTTAACCATATGGATAGATAAAACACAAGTATGGATTAAGAACATAATGACCTTACAACTACATAATTAAATACTTAGAAATATTGGTTACTTAGGTAACTAAGTCTATGAAATTTGACTAGATGACTAGTAAACTCTTGTGATTTGTATGATTAGACATAGGGAATACCCATCGCTCATAATGGGTGCCATTTCCAAGGACTCAGTTTAACTAAGTACACTAAATATTATTAACTACTGAATTAATATACAAGTGTTATAGGAGAACATAATGAAATATCTTTCATCTATTATAATAATAACAACAATATTACTAAAATGTTTTCTGCTCATAGGAATGAATCTCCATTGCATGGGGATAAGTCTAATAGGTAATAAGAAAGGAAATTAGAAAGGATACAATGAACCACTAGTGAGAAGCCTCAACAAATGAAAGTTGTCTATGCCCATTTGGATTCCTATTATCTAGACTTCATCTTAATTCTCCATTAGCATGAGCAGTTATGATGGAGAGGTATGGATGGTAGCATTGTGTTACCTCTTGATCGATCTATTCCTACCATGGTCATGACCCAAATTATGAGATTAGATATTGAAATAGCTAGGCTCAAGTATGAAAGCACAGAGCAAGAATCTAGGGACTACTAGTCTATGGAAGCATAACTCTGGAAAGATAAGTACATGGAGGCCTAGTAAGAAGCCTCTAAAGGCAAAAAAATCCCAATACCATTATTCCTATATCTGCATAAAAAGGATCAGGATTTCTTTTTTGCCCACTCTCAATATACAGATCCTCCTCATTTCTTTGAGGAGGAAACCTTTCACCAATAGTTGTAGTCAACCTTGGAGAACCTTGGTGATGGAAGGACATGGTCCAAAGGCCAAGGAACCTCAAAAGATAAATCTCCTAATTGTTCATCTAAGGATAAGCGGAATGACAATGAGAAGAAAAAAGATAAGAAGAAGAATCAGGACAAGGACCATAAGAGAAGGACGAGAAGGCACTATTCTCCTAGTTCTCCATCTTTACCATCCTCTTTCTCATCAAATTCTAATAGGAGAATCTTGGTAGATATAGAGATATGGATGATTTGGATCAAGATGGAGATGATAAGAGGTCCCATTGTAATGATAGGAACTGATATGGGAGCCAAAAAAGAGAAGAGCAAAAGTCATTGAGAAAGGAGGCATAGTAGAACTCATCGTAGGAGGCATGATCATAATAAGAGCCACTGTGGATGTGATGATGATGATGAACCATTACTAATCACTAGAAATGCATTAAATGTTTCAAAAGTAGTCAGATTTGCCACTAAGCATCAAAAGGATAGAAAGATTAAATGGTTGGATATAAACAACAACTCCAAATTTGAAGGGGAATATAATGCATATCCATGACATCATCTACAAGCTTTCCATAATGCCTATGCCTTACAATTAGCAAAAGTTAAAATATTGAAAACAATTAGCAAAACTTAAAATTGTTCCCAAGGATACTCATAAAAGAAGTTGAAAGCTAGTACCAATCCTTGGAACTAGAATTCATTCACTGATGAAGTATGATGTTAGAGCTATTCAATGACAAATACTAAATATACTCTTTAGTGTCCAATCTAAGAAAGAAAAATCAAGGGTGGAACCAAGGAAATTATGAATCCTTGGGTGCAACCCTAGGTAAGTACTACTTTCTATTGCACTAATGACAAGGCCATGGATTCTCTTAAAGAAAGCAACTTTGCCACATCATAGATGCACTTCAAAAAAAAAAACATAAGAAACTCTTAGGGTCTATGCATAAGGGAGACTTTCTAAGATGAGATTCCATTAGATACAAAGGCTAATAAAATAGATGGCCAAAGAAGAAAGGGAGTTAAAAACATGGGAGAGTGTGGAAGAATACAATAGAGACCCCTCCATTTACAAGAGAGAGGTATGTTTCTATGATCTAGAGGAGGAAGCACCAATAGATGAAGTGGTGTAGAGAAAGACCTTGTAGATACAAAACTATTTCTTTGAGATATCAATAAAGATGGACATAATGTGAAACTCCCTAAATGAGAAGTTCAAAACTACTTTGATAATTACAAGGAAGAAGGAAAAATAGGAAGTAGTGAAAGAGGCAGAAGAAGAAGGAAAGATACAAATAAGGGTTATCATTAGCAAAAAGTTAAGGCTACCATGATCAATGAAGTTGTAGATTCTAAAATAGATGATGATGGATGTGATGTCTACCACTATGAACATTCCAAGTGAAGTTATCTTATGTTGTTACATCTACAAGAATCTACAGTATATGCCTTGAATCCAAAATTTGAAAAAAAGAAACCACCTTGGAGATTGCCTTATCTGCAAGGCAATCATAGGTAGTAGTTTCATCAAAAAATAGTACTATCTAAGTGGAGTGCCATCCCTACCATAGGATCAATATCAGCAATGGAAAAATCCATACCAATAGCTAGATCCCTATGGAAATTATGTCAAGCAACCTGTATCTCCTTGTGGCTTTTCAAGCTAGACTCATTTCACTCACCTCTATTACCCTCTAGAATAAAATCGAATTCACACTCTATGACTTGATTCTCCCTTTACTTATCCTCCTCCTTATCCATCATGAAACTCTACACCATCAAATACAACTTTCTTATCACCTACTTCATCCATGCAAGGCAAAATTTCATCACAGCTACAATAAAGAAATGCCACAAGGGTCATTAGCTTATAGTTGAATAACCATTTGAGTGATTTGAGCCTAAACCTCGAAATAGGGATTTCTTTAGGACCAATAATCCCCCAAAACCCTCACAGACACTTGCAAATGGTAACCTTGCATCTACTACTTTTGAAATTACTCTTGAGCCTCTTTCAAATTAAAGACCCTCCAATGTACAAAATGTTATGTTGACCCATGAGGTCACTGATTAGATTAAGGATGGTCACTTTCCCAAGAAATGAACTAATCTTGGGAGTCCCCTTATCTCTTTGCAAATCATAGGGAATGATCTATGTAAGGCTCTATTATACTCAAGTTTTGGAGTAAATTTAATTTCTTGAGAAATGTATAAGACTTGGTACCTACTTCTACTAAAGAAATGTAACATAAAACTAGATCTTGTAGATCAGTCCATCTCTATCTCTTTGGAATTAGTGGAGGACATAGTAACCACCATCTGTCAGTGGTCTTATCTAGGGAATTTTCTAGTGATCTAGATGGATAATTACAAAGGAAACTTTCCCATTATCATGGAAAGGCTTGGCTTAGTACCATTGATGCTAAGATGAGGATTCAAGACCTTTCCTTCGAAATATTCAAGGAAAATGAAGTTGGTAAAATATGGAAGAAGATAGTTCCATGTATTACATATAGTAACATAGGGTGTTATTATGTGCAAAAGATATGAACCATACAAAGTACATCCATCTCAACATGCAATAAGTGTTTCGAGGCATCTAATATTCAAAAGTGCATGTATGTAGTAGCCAAAAAATAGGAAGATGCCCAATGGCTAACAATAGATAGTGGGGCAGACTCAAAAATATGCATGAAACCAACAAAAAGTCTCACAAGTGCTTACATTGAGTACATGAATGAAATAGAGTAGATCCATAGTTAACTCTCCCATGCATAGAGTAAGATGCATTGGTAAGAGTTGGAGATCCTAGATCAATTCGATTAGGAGCCCCTTGAACTCAAAACTTTATTAACTAATCTAGAGTATGATTTTATTGAAAATGGAAAGATAGTATTTATCAATGCTAACCTTGCTCAATCATAGAAAGAAAGAATTTTTAAAAGTGATGAATAAATGACCAAAAACTTTTACATAGTCATATTATTAACTAATAGGGATAGATCCATGGATATGCCAACATAGAATCTACACAGACTCCTCCATCAAACCAAAAAAGCAACTACAGTGGAGGTTGAATCCAAACTTTAAGCAAGTTGTTAAGGACAAAATTGAACAACTTCTTAAGGTAAGATTCATTTATCTTGTTGAAAATAGTGAGTGGGTTATCCCACTCATCATTGTTTCAAGGAAAGGAGGTACATGGAGGGTATGTGTGGACTACAGGATATTATATATGGCAACTTTCAAAGATCATTTTCCATTACCATTTATGGACTATGTGCTGGATAATACTGCAAAACATGATAACTATAGTTTGCAGATATTTGAGAAGTTTGCAGATAGGTAAACCTTGGTGAAGAAAACATGAACAAAATCCTCTTTACCACCACAGAGAGGACAATTAGGGGTGTGAATCACAAGATATTTGAGAAGTTTGCAAATAGGTAAACCTTGGTGAAGAAGACACCAGAGAAACTGTTGAATTTTAGGGAGAGTCAATAGTTTCCAAATATGTTCAAAGATGGGGATCTAGAACTATTCTGAACCTTGTTTGTGCCAAGACTTATTACATAATTGAATGACACTTGATGAGTCATGCAAAAGTTGGAAGGGGATTTGTGGCTTATATGGTAGAAGTTTTAACTCATTAATCCATTGGAGGCCATGAAATGTACTTTGCACTGAAATATCCAACTGTAAATGACAATGAATAAAATTATAAACATGATCCAAGAAATGGTGCATTACTTTAGAAGCCCCATACAGATTATTAAAAACTTTCTCAAAAATCCATTGATAGGCTAGTTGAAGACAACTAAGAGAAATAACTCCCTTTCAAAACTAAGGGGTAGCAACCCTAGCATTTGTAATGGCCAGGGGAACAAGCAACAATGGTAGCAACCAGGGATAGTTTAGAGAGAAGATGATGAGTGGCGAGGTACCCCTACACTCAACCATATGAATACGAGCATTACACGTGCGATTCGGTCAAACTTCATAGACGGACTAGTTGTGGTATCTAGATAGTCAGCCTTAGGTTGTAGTTCACTGTCTTTCCACCTGGACTAGTATTAGTTTTTTCATGTATGGTTTAGTCCAAAGTGAGGTGTATGATGTGGTCCTATGCTAACACTACTCCTGGGTATGATGGTACATAAGATTAACTAAGCTAAGAGAGAAAGGGTGAGAGAGAATCTAGCTAGCCTAAGTGCGATGAGCATCTGTTCCTTGATTATTCATACACATCTTGGACTTCGTGCATGACTACCACTGGGATTACCAAGTGCAGATCCTAGGTATGCTATTGGGCTACCAAGTAGGCACACTTAAATGCTCGTAATCAATTCGTACTCATTTTGCATTTAACAGGAGATTGAGGGTGAGAAGAGATTAACTAGGAAAGCAGTAAATAACAATTAAATAAATAATTAAGTTAAGTGGATGCTGAAATGATGAAGTAATATCGATCTTTATTACCGTTCATGTGCATGCCCAAGTATGTCACACTCGAATAAAGGATGTCGTACAATTAGAATCACCACACTGCGGGCATACACTGGGAGGAAAAGGGTTGAGAGAAAGAACTAAAAACCAAACACTTCAACTTAGAACAAAAAAAACTTTCTATCAAATTTGTCTACCTCTTATTTATAGATGAGGAGATAGGCTGCGATATTGTGTATGTGATATCATGGCTAGGCTATGATATCACGTACGTGAGATCATGGTTAACTAAATGGCAGCTCATCATACCCCCACGATTGAATGAAGACTCATCCTTGAGTTATAGTGATTACATAGTGGATAGGTATGGGATTATTGGATGGTGGAAATGGATCTATGTCGTAGTGTGGAATGAAAAAAAAAATTGAGACACAACACAAAGAATGTGCTACAACTACAAAATAGGTGGAACTCATGTAGTTCCTGGTGGTGGTGGCTCCTCCATAGGCACTTTTCCCTTGTCTTGTGCTCCAAGTCTTGGAACTTGATGGCATTGGAGTATGGCCTAGAGTTTCTCCTCTTCAGTCTAGGGATCCTGTGCCATCCATGATAATGTTTCGATGTTTGATGGAGTCGACACCTCCCATCGGTAGGGTAGTTGCGGAAACATTTGATTTTCCTTAACATACCAGGACGCAAATACACATCGTTCCTCCTCGTAGGCTCTAGCTTTATCTTTGTATTGTTGAAAATCTACAAGCCATAGAGCCAAATCTGTTACAACACCTTTTTGTCCTTGGTAGCTTGCCTTCACCACCTCAAGTTCAGAATTTGCAATCTCTAGTTTTTGCAATATCTTTTTATGTTCTACAAATTATGTTTTATATTTGACGTAGGTGGTAGCTACCTATTGCTTGAGCTCTATTCTTGGGTGCCTTGCTATTAACATGGTAAAGTTGGCATATCACAGGTTTGCTAACTCCATGTATTCTGTAAGATCTTGGATCTACAAGTCCTGGTTCTTAACTTCCGCCTAGTGGACAAATGCGTATGTGTCCAATATGGCCTGCCAGTCAGTGTGTTGAGCATTGATAGCATTGATGTGGGCCTTGGCAATATGGATCTCCTTCTCAAGCATGTTTGTACATCCTCACTTGGTCCCAGAAGTGCTCCTTTAGATTTTTATGCCATTTAGCCTCATTTTTCCATGAGCTTATTTTGATAGCTATCTTTTGGCAGATAATGTGTACCTCCTCCATTGAGAGGGTTCGATTCTCCCTAGTTAAGCAGCTCATGTCTTGGTTGACTTGGATGAATTATTCTCACAATTGATGAAAGTGTTCCTCAAGAACATTCTTTTGCTTCTCCATAGAGGTCAACCGAAGGTTGTCAACATTTTCTTCTTGTAAGGCCTTGAGTGCCTTGATATGTGCATGAGTTTGCACTTGTGCTATAGAGGCATCCCAAACAGCCTTATCTTTTTCGTCTGCCACCTTCTTATTCTCCATTAGTAGTTTGGTTGGTTGCTCAATTTTGAAATTGTCTAGCTAGTCTACGAGAACACATTGCAAAGGGTCCCGCTGTGCTGATTGTAGGGCCATGAGATTTTCTTGCAATTTTTACATCTCTGCTTCAGCATGCTCGACCCTCACCTCTAATAAGACTAGCTTTCCCTTAATAGAAATGAGGTCTGATTGAATTACTGTAACATCTTGAGGGATGTCAAACAAGGATGTTATTACTTGTCCTATTTGTAGCAATCGATCAAGCACATCCTCATGTTTCGCAGGAGTCATTGAGGTTCTGGAAAAAGTTTGAGTATCCCTTGCTCTCGTGAGATCTGCCGGTGGTACAACAAGAACATTGAATGATTATTCGATGTGATCTATGAGCACTTCTACGGCTCCCGCTACATCCTGGTGTTGCATGACCACCACTATGGCCCATTCACTAGTTTCTAATTGCACTTGAAAAGATGTGACATTTCCTGAGATCTATTGTGACCAAGTACTTTCCTCTCCTCCTGTGTGGATGGAGACCTTACCGCTTGCACGATCTAAAGAAATCATGGGCTGTATGGCATCATTGATGAAGCGAAAGAGATTTTCATCATCATGACTACCCCAACTGACTATCTTAGCAATGGCCCTGATATGGCTCATCGATAGTCTGTAGTCTTATGGCAGCGGTGGTTGATCTTGGCTCGTGCTAGGCCCTACTTCTTGTTGTTGGTTGGGTCTTGCAAGTTGAGTTACAGTTAGTCTAGTTGTCTATTCTTCTTCTTGTTCTGGTCCCAGCGTCTTACCAGTGATTTTCCTTGTAGTTAGTAACTTTAACAATTTAGCATATGAAGCATGCTAGGCTTTTTGGAGAACATCATTAGTGTATCCTTTGATACTAGCATGTTGGCACAACCTCCTGATAAGGCAAGGGAAGGGCAATGCCATCTTCGTTGTCTTTCATTCCTCGAACTGCCTCAGGATCTCTGTATAGTATGGATGAGGCAGGTTAGCATCAATCTTTCCCATTAGCATTGCACATCCTGTTGCTGCATATGTTGAAATCCTTTTTAGGCCCTTCATGGGGAAGAGGTGATACGTTCCAATTTTTAAATAGATTCTTTCTTCCATTGTCAACTCTCCAAATGTCTTATCCTTGCCATATGCCCTTTCCAACCAAACTAGTTGCACATCAGGGTCTAAATGGATAGAAAACTAAGCAACCTTGGGCCTTGTATTCAGAAGGTTTAATACTTCTAAAATGGCCTACACAGAGAAATCTATTGTCACACCATAAATATTAATTGTGGTGCCTTGCTCTCTGTTGTGCTATAATTGGTACGTCTCCCCTAGGTACTAGGCACCGCTTTCAAAGAGGATAAGACATAAGGGAGATCCTTTGAGGTGATCCCTAATAGCCTCAAGAGCGAACTTTGTGAAAGATTCAAAATTTAATTCCACAATCATCACAGTGAATGTGGACCTTTCATGGATAGCTGAACACAATCTTGAGGCAACGTGAGATGTTGTCCCTATCTAGGTGCTGCAGCAGCTCCTCCTTCTGCCTACTCGGACTATACAATAGCAAGGTCTTCTTGGTGAATGCTGAATGATTGTTCCTCCTGCTCTACATGTTGTTTGGCAAGGACTTATTCTTTGCCTCTCCTGGGTTGTTTGCTTCCACCTTGAGCAGGACCTTCCTGTTGTCTACGTTTCGGGGCCATCTGCAATCACATGGGGTCAAGCATTAGTAAAGTTGTTTCTAAAGTTAATTTATACCTTACTGCTTGCCTTAACTAATTTAATTTATTTTATCTCCATGTGATGTTTCCCGAAAGATTGTAATAGTGAGTCCTATTACTTAGGTGGTTTTCTAATTTTAGCTTCTCGGTATAGATAGTTTTGAAGGCACGAATAATTATATGTGGGTAGAATTGATAGATAAGGCCTTAGGTGGTATGTGAGAGAAAAATGCCATGTAATGGTACATAGGAACATTGGAATTCAGAGGGATAATAGTAGGGAAAGAATATCGTGGAAAATATGCTAAGGGTAAGAAATGGTGTATGTGAGGTGTGTCATAAGTAAGAATTACAAAATATTACACAAGTGGGTCCTCCCTAAAGCAGGTTCCAACCTATATTGCCCTTGTGTAACCATACTTAAAAGTGTTTGTGGGCACTAAAAGGGTTAACCGTAATTTGCACTAATTCCACAAACCACACCCATGTAAATATCATCGGAATGAGGTAAGAATTTTATGCTACACAAGACATGAATTACAATTACATGAACAACAAGATGAGACAGGGTATAGAAGGGATCGTAGAGATTGGGATATGAGGTAACCGACCTAGGGCACAATGAATCCTACATGTAAAGCATGATTAACGTGTCATCAACCTGTCGTTCCAAGTTTAGAACCAAGTCCATTCCTCTAATCCGTGACACCGCATTTTTTCATCCCATGATAAGCAACTATGAGAGTACCAAAATAACAAGGCGTATGATCACTTGGCATTTTATTCAAGGGAGGAGTGATTTTTGCTTTGTAGCACACTTTCTTTTTTTCTTTTCTTGAATGAATGAATCCAGAGAAGTCACCAACCTTCAAGCATGGGTGCATGTCTTTCTAGTGGGACCCCCTAGAAGAACATTGGATTTTTAAGTGCCCTTTTGATTACTCTTACTCGCATTTTTCATTAGATCTACAAGGATCTTAGTACAACCATGTTGCATGATAACTCCCACAGACATCACCAAAGAGAATCCACAAGTCCCCTTGATGTCACACCCTAATCATTCCCCCTTGGTTCATCCTTCTTCATTTTGGGTACAATGAACACAAGATTAATTTTAAGTTTTAAGAATGTCAAGAATATCACTGTATCCTTGAATAGAACCTATTATTTGTAGAGTGGATGAGTGGGTGTAATGGGCTCACTGTCCAAATAATTGATCACTCGAAACTCAATAACATAGAACACACCTCAACCAACGATCCACATGAGTGTTTTATTCGTAGATGAGATTACTTATAAAAATGTAAAGAGACAAAAAGACAAAAAGATAAAATAAGAAATTGAAAAATAAAAAATTGAAAAACAAAAAGTTGTAAAATTAAAGAAAATGAAAAGTAGTTATTAATATTGCTTGTTATTAGAATGGGGGATATCCCTCATAACTAAACGTTTGAGCATGGAAAGGATTAATAAATGAAAGATGAGGATCCTTGCATGTTGGAGATATTGGGACTTGGTCATACTTAACCCATTGGGCTCCACACACTTGGTTATAGTAAGCATAGTGGGGAAATTTAAGAGATGTGGTTCCGGGATAAAGAGTTGACCCACTATGATATTTGGGACTGTAAGATGGTATGCAAGGATCAGGATGTTGCCCTCCATGGTTGTATTCATTGGGCCATATGGTTGTTGGAGTGTGAGTTGGTGGCCCTGATGAAGTAAAACAAGGCATTGGGTTTGAAGAGAAGCATGCACCATAGTGTTGGGATTGTGTTGAGTTGGAGGATGTAGTGGCCTTGGAATTGTGTTTTCCCTTCCTACTATCATGTTTAAAGAAGAGACGCTTTTGATGTTCAGGAGGTCTCTCGCTGCTGTTGGAAATAGTAGCACAAGTAGCATTCATGGGTTGTTGTTGTGGTGCAGACACTTCAGGAATAGTTTAGGGCAATGTAGAAGGAGGGAAAGGATAAGAATGTTGAAAATTAGGAGAGGTGTAAGGTGCACAAGGAGGTGGTTGTGTTGAGCACATGGGCTGATAGTATTGAGGAGAATGGTAATGCGGTGAGATAGAGTATGTTGACCCAGTTGGGAAAACAAGATGTTGAACTAGATAGGAATTTAGATTCGAATGATATGAAGGGTGTCTCCAGTTTAGGGTTGGCTTCCCCCACGACTAGGATTGTTGCCACTATGATCAAACACAGTATCTCTATACGAACTTTGGCTATAACGTGTTTTTCCAATGCTCATATAAATGTAACAAGATTAGGCATTGGCCCTTGGGGTGATCGTATAGGCAAATGTTGCATTCATATGTATGATCAACAATTGAGCTCTTATTTTCTTCATTCCTTCTTCCCGAATGTCTAATGATAATTTGTTCTACTTCTTGAGTTGTCAAAACTCTATCTCCAATAATATCAATAAATTCTTCACAATTTTTATGTGTACATTCCAACATCTTATTGATCTTTTCCTTGACTTCTTGTAGTGATTGTTGTGTTGGCAAAGATGATTATTTCCTCTTGTAATAGGTTGATTTCTCCTTTTTGGGATTATGGACCTTTGCTAGGTTGAGATTCTGGTCTTGTTGAGTTTTTTCAACACTCTCCCATCTGGCCATTTCTCCTTCTTCTTTTGCTACCCGCTTAATAAGCTCTTGGAGTTGATGGGTTCATAGTTCGTATAATTGACCTTGGGCATACATCCCTAGGGTCTCTCTTGTTTCGTCACAAAGCCCATCAATGATATGGTACATTAGCCTTTTCTTAGAGAACCCATGACTTGGACAGTTGTTTAACAATGCATAATATCTTTCTAAGGCCATGTCCAAGGGTTCATGTTGTGCTTGTTTTCACTCATGGATTTATTTCCTCAAGTCTAACACTCTTGCATAGGTTTGATATCTTTCGCTAAAGAGTTCCACCATTGTTGGCCAACGTCATATTGAATTTGGTTTTAACGATCTATACCATACTTTTCTTTGGCCAATGAGTGTCATAGGCAAGAGCTTAAGTTTTTTTCAACCATTATCAATGTTGTTCCATGTGCAGGCATCGTAGAAGGCTTGTAAATGTTGTTGTGGATCTAAGTCATAGCCTCCTAAAAAATTGGGAAAGTTGTTTAAATTGAGCCTAGGTAGGTGGCTCTCTTTATGATGCTTATGGGAGATTTGAACTTCCTCTTGTATTTGCATTAGGCTTGTAGTGGCCAGTAGGGGTTCATCGTCAATAGGTAAGTTATGCTTTCGTGCGTTGGGATGATGTTGCCTTTGTTATGTCTATAAGAAATCCCTACTTCAGGTTGCGTACTCCAATATTCATTGTCATATAGTTCGTTGGTTATCCAATGAACTTCCTCACTAGCTATGGCATTATCATAGTCTTGTAGGGGAGGCATGGTTGTGCAACTATGTGTGAATTTATATGTGACTTTTTATAATTATTTCTTTTTAAAAGATATATCGTTAATTCCTGTATAGCGACCTTGTATGATATAACTAATCTAGATAACTAGCACCGTCCTTGATAATGGCACCAATGATGAGTGGCGAGGCACCCCTACACTCAACCATACAAATACGAGTGTTACACGTGTGATCTGGTCGAACTCCGCAGATGGACTAGTTGTGGTATCTAGATAGTCAGCCTTAGGTTGCAATTCATTGTCTTTCCACCTAGACTAGTATTAGTTTTTTCACATATGGTTTAGTCCAGAGTGAGGCATATGATGTGGTCCTATGCTAATGCTACTCCTGGGTATGATGGTAAATAAGATTAACTAAGCTAAGAGAGAAAGGGTGAGAGAGAATCTAGCTAGCCTAAGTGCAATGAGCATCCATTCCTTGATTATTCATATACATCTTGGACTTCATGCATGACTACCATTGGGATTACCAACTGCAGATCCTAGGTACGCTATTGGGTTACCAAGCAGTCACACTTAAATGCTCGTAATCAAGTCGTACCCATTCTATGTTAATAGGAGTTTAAGGATGAGAAGAGATTAACTAGGAAAGTAGTAAATAACAATTAAATAAATAATTAAGCTAAGTGGATGCTGCAATGATGAAGCAATCTCGATCTTTATTACCAGTCATGTGCATGTCCAAGTACGTCACACTTGAATAAAGGATGTTGTACAATTACAATCACCACATTGCAGGCATACACTAGGAGGAAAAGGGTTGAGAGAAAGAACTAAAAACTAAACACTTCAACTTAGAACAAAAAAAAATTCCTATTGGATATTTCTACCTCTTATTTATAGATGAGGAGACAGGCTGCAACATCGCGTACGTGATATTGCAGTTAACTAAATGGCAACTCATCAGAAGCGTAGGGTTGATCTTGACCTTAGTCCAATCTAGATAATGATGTAAAGCTTGCAAAGCCCTCCAAATGCTTTTGAAAACATGAGATTTTGGAATAATGATAGTGTGGAGGGAAATGATCCAATTAACAAAGTGTATTCCTTTCCAAAATGACTTATTTTTGGGAAATGCTTCTTGAAGTATTAATTGGAGGAGAGGTCCAATAATGTCTATGGCATCTAGATGTTGAACTGTCTACTTAGCGACCAAGGTAAGCTCCTATTTAAAAGAGTTCAAAAGGCCTATGTAGCGACCAAAAATGTTGGTGGCTGGAACAAAACACTGAGGGGTCGTCGGTCGTGATAGTCTCGACCCCGTATTTGCAGGAGGCTATGCTAGATGGGATAGATACGAGGTGCCCTGAATGATCTGGTCGATCAGACAGGGACTTAGTCAAAGTCTATATAGCCTTTTGCAACGTATGAAAGTGTAAAAATGGGATTTATTGCACAAGACGATGCTCAAATGTATAAAAATAAAAAATGATGTAAAATGCAATAACAAGCAAGAAATAAAGTAAAAATGTAGTTAGAAAAGTGCACCGCTTCGAGGCTACAACTTTGCTCTGTCAAAGTGGATACCATTGGTTGCATAATGCTAGGAGGTGCAGAGATCCCGAGAGTAACCAAGACATGAGAGTGAGATGGCTATGCACTTGAACACAGACTCAAGTGTTAACAATGCTCAGTGCTACCAAGGTGGTAGGAAAGAGCCAAATAGAATGCCAATTGGGGATGCTAACTGTTTGCAACATCAAACAGAAAGCTTACAATGCTCCAGATTACAATTGCCAAAAGTCTAGAAATTTAGAAAGAAGACCAAAAAGAGGACCTCTTGAACATTGCACGTTGGGGTATTTATAGGGCCAAGAGAGTGAGAAAGGGATGGTTTGGACACTACGCGTCTTGGGGCCACGTTGACTTGTCTGCACTACATGTGCCTGCATGACCGTTGGGTGAGCCTTCCATGCCGTAATTATGAACCTACCATGCTGTAATTGTGCTATTAGAGAAATGGTTAATTATGTGAAGTTCATTGATGTCACATAACCACCTATTGTGCTCCACTATGCTTCGTAGCATAGCATGTTTGGTGGCGTAGCGTAACATCTTACTACGTGTTTCGTTGCATGTATCGGATGCTTTTGAAGCATGCTAGTTGTTCAACATATGCTTGCTATGCTATGTAGCGTAGTGATTGGCCTTAGTCGCAAAATCATCACTAATCTATGAACTTTTCCCTTTCGCACTACAAAATTTGCGAACTTGCTGATCCTACACTTTGAGTTTCCTTCTGTTAACCTCTGCAAAATTGCTATGCCTCGCTATGCCATGTAGCTTAGCGTAGCATAGCAGTAAGCATGGCCTGATGTTGGGCAAGTTTGCTACTTTCTAATGGAAGGAGACATTGCCGAAGGACTTGAAGTCAGGCGAGGGGGTTGATCATCTAGCTCTTGCTACGCTAGGCTATGCTGCATAGCGTAGCGTAGCATGGCACTTTGTTCTGCAATCTCTTTTTGAAGCTTGCTACACTACATCGTGAGGTGTAGCATAGTGTAGCAAACTTCATGACTTAGAAAACTTGTCAAACTATTTTGCACATTCTGAGTGCTATTGCCAACTCCGCACGTCACTTCTGAGTAAGTTTTCAACTGGGCAAACTACTTAGGTGGACATGTAGGATGATTCGTAGAGCCTATTTACAACTAAAGTAGAAAATTTTCCAAATTGGCTGGCCTGAGTTCAGAGTGTTCTCCTCCCAAAGAACCGTTGTAGCGTTGTGTGGTTTGCAAAGACCTAGTGAAGCAAGAATGCCGAATTTTGGGGTGTTTCATTGGCCCCTCTTTATCAACGTATGGAGGATGGTCTCGAGAGACGTTGACAAAGAAAAAAAAATACCATGAAAGGCACGATGCTAACATTGTTGTTTGGTGAGTGCTGAGATGTTGCTCGGCTATACTTGAGAGTGAAAGAATGAAGCAAGGAGGAAGGAGGTTCAGGAGAAGGGTAAAGATGATGTTTAGCTTATTCGCATTTTCATCTTTACCTTCATTGGCCTTTGACCCTCTGTAGGATAGGTGTTCCTTTTCCAAGATGAGTTGCGTTACATCTAGGGGTTTTAACCTATCCATAGATGCTTGCCATGCGACAAGTTGTGGTACGCACTTCATGGAACTTGCACCCTAAAGTAACCAAGCTAGTCGAGGCACTCACTTTGCGACGTTGCAGCATTTGTTGCTATAGCAAGATGCACCTTTGGCCAGTGAGGGCAAAGGTCTTGCTGGCTATAGACATTGTTGAAGTTCTTGGACACCCGTGCTGGTGCACGGTGTCCAAAGTAGGAAGGCCAGCAGTGGCCTTTGTGGTGTTGGCATGGAGGAACTAGCCTCGAAGGTGCCATGAGTTGTTGTGAGTGTGGATGCTCTAGAATCCCTGCCAAAGGCATGCATTCTCAGTTCAGCTATGGGATTAGCTACCACATAGGTAAATGTCAAGTGAGTTGAGGCATTGGCAAGGAGCTGGAGGGTAACAGTATTGTGGCTAAGCCACAATACTATTGGAACTCCAGCTATGGGAACTAGCCAAGGAAGTATCGTCAGGGTGGTGGACCATGGCGATGGTAGGTCCAGAGGGCTAATGTGATATCAGATGACATCTCCAGAGGGTCAGCATAATGCCAAGGGTAGCAGTGTTGCATACATTCCAGAGCATGTCCCCACTACGTTGTGGACTACGTTCTAGAGCTGCAACATCCCACCTGTACATTGGCACTGCGCATGCTCATTCGATGTGTATTTGGTGCAGATGCATGCTAGGGACATGACGTGAACCTAGTTTAAGGTATTGGTAGACCATGTGTTGGTTTAGAGTCCCAGCGAACCATCGTGCTGGTTTAAGGTCCCAACAGACCGTACATTTCAGTTTAACGTCATAGTGGACGTGCCTTGCTAGTTTATAGTCTTAGCAGACTAGCTGAGCTAGTTTTATGTCATAGGAGATGGTTGCTGCCAGTTTAACATCATGGCAGACGCTGCTTGGTGCTGCTAATTTAATGTCATTGCAGATGTTGCTTGATGACATTGCCAGTTTAACATCGTAGCAGACGGTATTGGGCACTATTGCTAGCTTAACGTCGTAGCGGATGTCATCATGCTTTAGATGTAGTGCAGCTTGAGGTACGAGTGATTCACCAAGTTGGCGAACTCATTGCTGTCCATGTCCTCCAGCTTGAAGGCTTCATTCTCGAAGGCTTTGGTGACCATGTAAGGACCTTTCCAATTGGCTGAGAATTTGCTCACATGCTCGTGGATAGCCTTGAGGATGAGGTCTCCCTTCTGTACTGACCGTCGATGCAAGTCTGCATGGTGCTTTTGCTGCTGCTTGCTCTGGTAGTGCTCTATGCATCTCAACATCTGCATGTGCTCCTCTTCTATTAAGTCGAGGTTGATGGTCTGTGACTCGTTGTTTTGGGCTTCGCTCATGACATCCGTGAGGATTATCCAGAGTGATGGTACCTGTAACTCAAGAGGCAACATAGCTTCAGATCTGTAAACAAGGTTGTAAGGAGTCTTACTTGTTGCAGTTCTGCATGTTGTTTTGTAGGCCCAGAGGACGTAGAGAATTTTCTCGTGCCACTGCCTCTTACTGCTACTTAGCATTCACCTCAGTAGGTTGATGATGGACTTATTTGTAGCCTCTACGTGCCCGTTCGCCTGCAGATAGTAGGGAGAGGAGAATGATTGTTTAATGCCTAGGTTGTTATAGAAGGTTCGGGTTTTCGTACTACTGAATTGTGGCCCATTGTCAGTTACAATAGTCATTGGAAGCCCAAACCTTGTCATGATGTTGTCTAGGATGAAATGGAAAATTTGCTGAGATGTCATTTTCCTCAGGGGAATAGCTTCCACCCACTTAGTAAAATACACAATGGCGATGATAATGAAGCTATGTCTTGTGGAGGACTTAGGCGTGATGGGTCCTATGAGGTCTAGTCTCCATTGTTGAAAAGGCCACATGATTTGCGTTGGATGCAGGTCTGTAGGTGAGACGTGTATGAGATTTGCATATCTCTGGCATGTGTCACATGCCTTGACTTTCGACACGCATTCATGCTCCATGTGGGGCCAATAGTACCCTAGGCATCTGATTTTTGTAGCCATAGCCCTAGGTGCTATGTGTGAATCACATAGCCTCTCATGCACTTCATTAACTACCTTCTGCACCTATTCACCACTCACGCATGCCAGCAATATCCCATCGTAGGAGCATTGACACAGGACATCATTCCCCATAAGCATGTATTTCTGGGCGCACTTACGAATTGCATCTCTCTAGGTAGATGTTAGTCCGTGTGGGGGTTCATCATGTTGTAGGTAAGTTTTAATGTTAATGTACCATTCCTAGACATCTGCGGCATTGATGGAGGCCACGTGTCCTACCTAAGTGATAGGCTTAGTACATTAAACTATCGACATTGGTAAACTTGTGAACGAATATGGTGGAATGTTTAATGCTAGGGTCGCTAAGGCATTTGCCATGGTGTTCTCATTGCATGGCACATGTTGCACATCCATGATAGTAAATTGCTTAAGCGTGCTTTTCGCTAGGTCGTAGTAGGGTTGTAGGTGCGTAGTGCTACAGGTGTAGACCTTGGTGATTTGATTCACAACTAGTTGTAAATCACCGCGGATTGCCAGGTGTTGTATGTATAGTGTTTGAGCAGTTAAGAGGCCTCTCAGTAGCCCCTCATACTCTGCCACACTATTGGTGTAAGGGAACGCAAAGAGATAAGTGAAAATGTGCATTTCCTAAGAGGGAAATGTAATGATAGCACCTGCACTACCTCCTTGCAAGGTTGAAGCACCGTCAAAGTGTAAGGTAGCTTCTAGGTGCAAAGGGGTGACATTAACAATGCCAATGTGTTCATATGGGAATTCAGGATCTATGGTTGTGTGGTCGTCGATGGGTGAGGCTGTAAGTTGCATTGCTATGGCTTGGCCCTTGGTTGACGATTGGCTTACATAGTGTAGGTTGAACTCCGCGGTTATCGTTTTTCATCAGGTTATCCTACTGCTTTCATAACAGTTGTTAGTAATAGCCCAGAGTATGTTGCTTTTGCAAATGATGTTGACTACACTATGGAATAGATAGTGCCTCCACTTTTTCAATGCAAACACTAAGGCAAGGCAATTCCTCTCTACTTTGTTGTATTTCACCTCATGACCTATTAGTGCATGACTCAGGTAGTACACCAGTATCTTAGATCCATTGTCTCATTTCGGAAATAGTAATGTCGCAATAGATGTGTTGAACGTGATAAGGTAGATGAAGAAAGGTTTATCCCTCTGTGGTGGATGCATAGTTGGGAGGTGAGAGAGCTCTTCCTTCAAGTCATCGAAGGCTTGTTGACACTGGGTTATCCACTCGAAGTCAACCCCTTTCTTTAAAAGATGTTGCATGGGGTGTAACTTGTCAGTCAACTTCACTATAAACCTTCGGATGAACTATACCCTCCCTTGCAAGCCATGTAACTCCTTAAGGTTTGTAGGAGGTGCCAGGTTGACAATGGCCTTGACTTTGTTAGGGTCCACCCATATTTTAGCTTTCAATATGATGGATCCTAACATGCATCCGGTTCTCACATAGAAGACACACTTCTTAGGATTAAGGCATAAGTCATGCATTTGGCAACATTTGAGGACTACCCCCTAGATCACATGGATGATCAGCCACCTCCTGGGACTTGACTGCTATATCGTTCACGTAGTCGTTTAGTGTTTCTAAGATGTAGTCACTGAAGATGTAGGTCATGGCTCACTAGTAGGTTACTCCAGGGTTCTTAAGCCCAAAAGGCATCATGGTGTAATAGAATGTCCCCCATGGGATCATAAAGGTTGTCGTTAGCTGATGCTATGGGTTGATGTGAATTTGGTTGTAGCCTGAAAAGCCATCCATGAAGGATAATAGGTCATGACTAGCTGTAGTGTCAATGAGTTGATCTATACTTGGAAGTGGGAAATTGTCTTTGATCGTCACTTTGTTCAGATCCTGGAAGTCTATATAGATCCATATTCCTCCTATTTTCTTGGAAACTACGCCAATGTTGGACACCCATTTCGAATAATCAACTACATGGATGAAGCCAACTTAGTATAGCTTGGTGATTTCATCCCTCATGGCTAGCATGATTTCTTTTAACTTTGCGAGCCTTTTGCTTGACTGCCTTCATGCGTGGGTCTAGGACAATGTTGTGCTGTATCAGCCTCAGATCTAAACCTGACATGTCACTGTATGACCATGCAAAGATTTTGATGTTGTCTTGCAGAATTTTGGCTATGCTTTCATGCATCTGTGCATCTAGGAGGGAGCTAAGCTTTAATGTTTTCACTTCCCCCATGGATGTGGTCATAGGCATTTCAACAAGAGGGTCCTCAGTTACATCCATGGCCTCTCAAGCTAGCGTTCGGACTAGATGCTTAGGCCAATCTGGTGGTGTTTCTAAAGACACTATGGTGCTAGCTGTGGCTGACCACCAGTCGATTAGGTCTGGGTTTAGTTGTCTTGCGAGCTTGCCATGTGGACCTACTAGGGCTAAAGGAGTGGAGAGATTGTGATGAATTTCCATGTTCTACCTAACTTGTCAAAATGAGATGAAAGCCTAGTTAAGAGGCACCTATTGGCAGAGATTGTGTATAATAAAAATTTGCAAACAATGACGAGATGCAATTTGTGAAGTATGATGATATAGAGATTAGAAGCTTGCCAGTTTAAGGTCATGGCAGACCGCCAAGGCATAAGAGTGCAAAATCGCTAAAGATGTAAAACTGTTGATGAAAAAGTGTAAAACTATTAACATGTGAATGCCAAGCTACTAGTTTAGTGTCATTACAGACTACCAAATTGTAACATGAAAAATCGTAACATGCAAAACTGGCAGTATGTAAAACAGGAAATTGCGGGTATGAGAAATGCAAAAACCACTAATGCGAAAATGCAAACTATTGACATGAAAACACGAAACCGCTAGAAATTGTGAAACTGCTAATGCAAAAGTACAAAATTGCTAGCTTGACTTGTTGTGAGCTGCGAACGTATAACAGGTTGAAATTGCTAGTTTAGGGTTTTTTCAGACCGTTAAAGGTGCAACTATATTAGGATTGCTAATTTAAGATCTTTTTTGAACTGGTAACATTGCGATTGCTGGAATTGCTAGCTTAAGGTCTTTTCGGACCTGTAGCAAAAACAACTATATTTTTTGTTCCTGGAAAAGTAAATAGTTGGCTTGAAGCATGTCGAGATTTAATGTCAATAGTGCTACGATGTCGTGGCAGGAATGCTACGCTATACGACATGCTCTGCATTAAACAGAGAGAGAGAGAGAGGTAAGTTTTCCCTTTTTTACATTACAGCCATAAATAGGGGTTAAACCCTAGTAATTTTTCCATTCTCACCGTAAGAGTGCAGAGCCCATATTCGGAGCACAAGGTGACTTTAGAGCGATTGTGTTGATTAGTGAGCAAGGCAGTTTTTTGCATAGTGATGAGGAAACTAAATCTGCAAGCAGGACAATAGCTTTGAGGAAGGAACGCACGAATTTGGCACTTGCAGTGGTCAAGGAGACGAAGAAAACCTTAAGGTGCATTACCCAAGAGTGCATCATGGCGTGGAAGGACATGACGTTAGTCTGGTAGGTCCCTATGCTTCCTCTATTTTTTTGCAATTTTGTTATCATTTTTTTTCTAGTTTTAGGCACTTGCACTTCTTGTTATCGCGTTGTTTTGGCCTTTGCATCACTACTATTTCTCTTTCAGCCGCGGTGGATGCATGAATGTTACGCCACTGCCACGGTTGTCATAATCGCGGGGGTTTGGGCAGTTTAAGTTACTTGACCTTTGAATGGTGTGACGTAGGACCTTCAGGAAGGTCAGGCCATGCATGATGCGACAGTGTGACACGCATTCTGTCAGGGTGTATTGTTAATCGCCCTATCAGGATTAATTGCTCTGTTGCTACATTAGGCTATTTTTGCTACGCTATCGCTATCATGTTCTTGTTATGCTACGTGTGGGAAGAGGGTTATGCTACGCTATATGTGTGGATTACTATGTATTGCTACGTTGCATGTGGTTTGTACTAAGACATAATGTTAACACTTGCTGGTCGCATTGTACAGGATGCGGCTAAGGCCAAATTTGATTGTTTTAGAAATTAGAGGGATCCTGTGTCATGCAAGCAAACCCGTGGCCAATGCTTCCTGCCCCCCCCCCCCCCCCNGAGTGGGGGGTCTGGTTTAGGAAAGGGGCACAGGACTTCTTGTAATTCTTCCTCGACCATTTCAATGTGATCGTTTGGTCGTCCCTAGAGGATGAGGAGGCAACCAGCATAATAGAAGCCATATTTCTTAGGGAAAGTCGGGGCATTCTAAGGTTTTTAACCAATGGGACAATCATGAGCAAGCAGTGAGAAGGATCTAGTCAATGCCCAATAGGGTTAAGGCATTTGGCCTGGATCTAGGACATGTCGGAATATAGCTGCTACCACCATTTCAACACACTATTCCTTGCACATTTTATGATGACGTGCTTCCAGAACCCTCAGGGAACTGTTTACTATGCTGGCGGGTGAGTTTTGAAGCTCTGTTTCGCTATGTTTATGCGATGCTGACCATATTGGCCTAATGCTAATGGTATGTGTATGTTACCAGGTTCTTTATCAACAAGGATGGGGTTCACAACTGACCAAGTCTACTGGCTACAGCACAGCTAGCCCTGCAGGAGTTCTCTTCTACTAAGAACCTTTGTATGGATGTGACTGGTCAATGTGGGGGTGAATACTACACCTACCCAGTTGCATATTCTATTCCGTACAATTAATGCAAGGGGCAGTGTTGGCTAGATGAGGAGTGGGTAGAACCCTTCAAACCGGTCATTCTTGAGCAAGTTCTGGTTGATCTTCCACCGTTCCTATTACCATACAGGCCCAGTAGGCCAAGTGGTAAGTGTCGCATGCCTAAGTGTCTTTGTAACCTTCATACTTTCTACATTTTTATGCTAAGAATTTTCGCAAAAACTATTGCAGGGGTGAAGAAACCCCAGGAGGTGACGGTGGTAACCGCTAAGGCATAGGGGATGAACATCTACTTCAAATATGGCGAAGTAGAAGCAAGCCAACATTGGATAAACGATGGGGCTTCTGACTCCTTGGTCCAGAATCTTAAAAAGGCTGGACTTATGGATATTTTCCTAGCCCTGAATCCTAGCTTTCCTGCTGCCGAGATGTTCTCCTTGGTCAACTCCTTTTCTGAAAAAGTGAGCCACTTCCACATGTACATATGGGGTGTGCGAGTGGTCATTGAAATCAATGACCTACAGTTTACAGACCTATTCGGTGTTCCTACCGACAACATTCCCATATGGTTGAGGGGCAAGCAGGAGTTGACCCTATAGAAGAAGGATACTCGGGAGTGGTTGGGGATTGTCAAGGAGTGAAAGGGGCTCCCTATGAACAAACTCAAAGATGGGATCACCTTGGAGATCTACCTTCTCTTCTACGCTCGTGCATTCCCCAGCTGCTTACCCAAGGGAAGGTCCTGGGGATTGAGCAGGCCTAGATAATGCGGGAAGTTATGGAGGACGGGGCCCGTTACAACTGGGCCAGCTTCCTATGTAAAGGCTTGTAGGCCAAAATCTTGGGATACCATCAGAAATCGGAGTCCTGCTCCAACATACACTACACCTTCTACATAGGCTGTTTGAAGCGCTTTGCGGAGCTTTTGATGGTTCAAGAGAATGGAGTCTGGGTCATGCGAAATCACGACCAGATTTCCAAACCATGGACTTGTCAGGTCTTCTGGACCACACGAGCCCAAGATCTCCTAGAAATAATTGGGGAGTTATTCTATGTGATGACTAAGGATCAAGTGGCTTGCAATGTTCGTGGCTAGGACAACATAAGAGAGATGCCCCCTACTGTGGCTGACAGCATGTTGTGGGGAGAATGTCTCATAGCCAAGACCATGCCCAAAGAGTTGCAACGGAAGAGGTCTCCTCCAACTAAGGAACCCCTGTGCATAGGGGAAGAGGAGGGGCAAAGACTGCAGCTTAAACTATAGAGGATGCAACCCCCCATTGGTAAATTCTTTTATCTAATGCTCACTCTGTTATTGTTTGCTATGCTATGCTACGCTAAGCAGTGTAGCGTAGCGTAGCACTTGCTTCAAGATAACTTGTTTTTGGACTAAATGTAAACATGTTTCTCTGTTGGTAGAGGAAGAAGAAGAAGAAGAAGAAGGTGACGAAGAGGTGTGAGTTCCTAAGATGGGGGTGAAAAATAAGGACACAGAGGCCCCAGTTTTGAAAGAAAGGGCCCCGATCTAGAAGAAAGGAGCTCTTGTCGTTAAGGCAGGGGCCCTTGTCATTAGGGAGAATCCTACTAATGAAGAGGAATCTCCCTTGAAGAAAAAAGACGCTGATCTTCTAAAGGAAAAGGCACCAACGCATGAGGAAGAGGTCTGTATAGACCTAGCAAGGACCTCTGTCGATGCTACCACCATTGTCTTGCATCAGCAAGAAGAAAGACCACAGTCAGATGTCGGTGAGTTCGGCAATATGTCTGCCTTGTCACAGTCCATTTCCGTCATTGCTAATTGATCAGTTATGTGTCAGGTTCCACTGTTGATGTTGCATGACCCTCTCCAATTCATACAGAGTCATGGGCCGAGATTCTTGACAAGTTTACGTTCGTGTAGGGAATCGTTAATGACATGATCAATCGTCTTCAGTAGGCAAACCCTGACACGGGTAAGTAATAATGTTAGATGCTCTCATGTTGTTATGCTAGAATTTTTTGAGTTTGCTAATCTTGCTATGCTAACACGATTGCCACGCTCTTTGTGTCATGACAGCCTCTCGACTCAAATGGGACTCAGCACAACCTTTGAAGGTTAGTGCTGTGCCTACATTCCCACTTGAAGTGACTGAGGTGTCTTGTCACGTGCACGACGAGGCTTGAAAATACGTTTTACACTCAGCACACTCCTTGTGGGAGTATAAGCATGTTAACAAGGACCTGTGGAAACAGGTCCAGAGGGCTAAGCAAAGGGAGGCAAACCTGAGGACCGAGGTGAAGGATCTCAAGTTGAGGAACAAGTTCCTCATAGCCCGCAACACCAATAATGAGGATTTGCACAAGGCTGTGGTTGACTACGCCAGGTTTTGAACTATTGCACGTCAGAGCGTTGAAGCCACTCATGAGATAATCAAACAAAAAATGCAGATGGATTTGCTGGTTCAAAAGTGTTAGGATCTGAAATACTTCAGTGCCAAGGTTCACCAATGGGGCAGTCCTAGAGAAACCATAAGCACATGTATAAATGGGAAAATGCCATCCATCACAAACTGTATAAGGATGCTACTATGGAGGCATTTACATATGAAGCATTCATAAATGCCATTGACACTTCTAAGGCCTATGCCAAGTTCAGGAAGTAGGTAAAGGTTACAGAATCAGCTGACCTAAAAGTGGACCTTCCTATAGGAGAGACTACAACTGTCTCCTTTTCTCTGGAGCCACCAAGGTGGACAACCACTGAAAGGGAGAGGGCTACTGCTGCAGATGCTAAACCGAGCAATAGAAATTGGATTGACATCACGGCATAGGAGATCTGGCATCGCCTTGGGCTCGATTTAGACCAGATACCCTTTGAGAAGGATGTAAGCCCTTCTCAGGTTAGTCGCTTTTTACTGTATTAGTGCTTATGCTCTATTGTGGTTTTCATTTGTTGCACTAGCTGACCGCTTCACTCGTACGATGCATGCTCCAGATGGGTGCAAGGCCTGTAGAGGGAAGGAACGAGGAAGCGGCAGAGGACAACACGGGGGTAGGCAATGCAAAAGGAGATGATGTAGGATTGCTAGACAAATATTGATGAGACCTGAATTGCTCATAGTGCTGGCGGTTGCCTTAAGGCACCCACGTTAAGGCACCCACGATAAGGCACCCACGTTGTATCATGGGCCGCGTTGTATCATGGGCCACGATATCGCGTCCCACGCGATGTCGCATCCCCCGCGATATCGCGTACGAGATATCACGTCCTTCCCTGCGATATAGCGTACGCGATATCGCAGCCAGCCGCAATTCCTATAAATAAGAGGCAGCTCTCCCTCATTTCACATCCTAGTTTTAGTGTAGTGAAGCTCTGGCAGTTTGATCCCTCCAGAGTTAGAATTTTCCCGTGTCTGCCTGCAGTGTGGTGAATGTGATTGTACGGTGTCTTTATTCGAGTGTGTCGTACTTGGACACGCACATGACCAGCAATAAAGATCGAGATTACTTCATCATTGCAGCATTCACTTAGTTTATTTATTTGTTATTTATTTAATGTTATTTATTGCTTTCATAGCGCGGTGTGAGTACGACTTAACTACGAGCATCTACGGGTGTGTACGGCTAGTTAAGGAATCGGTTACTCATCGCGATTAGTTTCTCACCCTTAAACTCCTAGAAGCGGAACGAGTACGACTTGATTACGAGCATTTAAGTGTGACTGCTTGGTAGCCCAGTGGTGTAGCTAGGGGGATCTACGCTTGGTAACCCAGTGGCGTATTTGGGGTCTGCGCTTGGTAATCCCAGTGGCGTACCTAGGCCTATGCTTGGTAGTCCCAGTGGCAGTCGTGCACGAAGTCCAAGATGTGTACGGTTGATCAAGGAATCGGTTGCTCGTTGCACTTAGGCTAGATTAGATTTTCTTACCCTTTCCCTCTTAGTTTAGATTAGTTAATATTATTTTCCATTGCCTTCAGGAGTAGCCATAGAATTAGGAACACATCATACACCTCATCTAGACTAAACCATACGTGACATATGCAAAACTAGTTTAGATGGGAAGACAGCGAACTGCGACCTAAGGCTAACTAATCTAGGTGCCACAACTAGTCCATCTGCGGAGTTCGACCGGATCGCGCGTGCGACGCTCGTTTCGTATGGTTGAGTGTAGGGGTACCTCGCCACTCATCAAATATGGTGAAGACAAAAGCAACCCATGACAGCATGGGATTTTTTTTGAAATTTTGAATTTTTGTGTAACAAATTTTACAAACATTGTTTAAAAGGAAATAGTTTTGAATAAAGCAAAGTAGATTTTGTGAAACAGAAATTGATTTTGCACTAACTTGTGCATTGCATATGTGCTACATTTTGTATAAAATGTTCATGCTTTCATCTGCTAGTTTTAGGCCATTTCGGGCCATTGTGTAACATGCCAAAGAGATGATACGTTAATAACTTGAACAATGACTAACTGGTAATTTATGCTAGTTTTACGCCATTTCGGTCCATAGCTAGTTTCAGGCCATTTTAGGCCATAGCGTAACATAGTTTTAGGCCATTTCAGGCCATTGCTAGTTTTAGGCTATTTCGGTCCATAGGGTGGCATAGTTTTAGGTCATTTCAGGGCATAGCGTAACATGTCAAAAGGATGATATGTCAATGAAGCAAAAAGCAGTGAATGTACGAGGAACGAAAATTGGACAGGAAGCACTGAGGTTGCTACGCTATGCGTAGGTACTTCTTGACCCATCGTGGGTTGATGGAAACGTAAGGCCGAGGTGTTTTCCCAGGGCCCTCATCCACATCGTTGTCCCCCACTTGGAAGGGAAATTCAACCCATGTGCTTTCATTTTGGAGACCAGTCTACTGGGCTGATTCTCCTGCTAGATGTTCAGTGCATGCATGAGCAGGAATTTCATTCTCAGAGGTTACGACCTCTGAGGCCTACTCTATGTCTACGTTATTGATAGCTTATGCTGCTACTTCGTCACCACAAATCACCACATCCCTACCCGTGTATGGAAGGTGGATTTCTTGATGTATGGGTGAGGAGAAAGCCCTAAGTTGTGCTAACCATGATCTCCCCAAGATCAAGTTAAACCTGGGCATTTCCTCAACCATGATGAATGTTGCATTTGTGGGGAACTGGTCCCCTACTACAAAGTCCATTTGGACTGTGCCTTTTACCAGGACATGTGCCCCATTGAATGACCTAAGACACAACATCGTTGTGGGTTTGATTTGGTCGACCAAGCCAAACTTGTCCACAATAGGGAAGGGGATGACGTTTGTGGCAGCCCCATCGTCAACGTGTACCCTTCGGATCTGGTGTTGGCCTACCCGAATTATGATGAAAAGAGGTGCCATGGTAACCTGACCCCTTTTGGGATCTTCCCTGATGGCATCATTGCTAAAAGTTAATTAGGATAGCTTAGGATCTGTGGGTATGGAGGGAAGAATGACTGAGTGGATTACTTCCTCTTCCGCGGGCATGTCTTCATTGACCAAAATTGTTGTCAACATGTAGATCAGAGCCTCACGGTGTGGCATAGATGCCATGATTAGGTTGTATAGGGTCAGCGTAATATTTTTTTGTTTTAAACCCTGCTTAACCTAAGTGAGGGCATCCAAAAGGTCTTGGCCACTTCCTTGTTTGGTGCTTCCCTCCTCTTTGACTCGTCCCAGAAGACGAATTTCCTGAGGAAGGGAAACTTCGAATCTAGGTTCAAACCCTTCTTGGAAAGGTGGCATGGACTACGTTGTTGTAGTAATGTTCATCTTTGGTGATGAAGGTGTAGATGTAGGGGGCAAAGACGTAGACCTGGGAGTGCCTTGGGTGGCATTCCCCTTCGACGTTTTGCCTGTGAAATGTGCTTCTCATTTTTTAGGATGAGAAGTTTGTTCAATTGTTTTATGCGGGGTAGGGGCTGTTGAATGAATCGTCCCCCTAATGATGAAAGGTGCTAACGACGTTAGTAGTCAAAGTAGTGTGGTTTTGCTAACAGGTTGCATAGAGATGGATGCCCGTGATGAGACTCTCAGAATGAATGGTTGTTGGGAGCTTTGGTTAGCTGCTCGTGACGTTGGTGCACTATGTTGAGGCACACAGATCATGAATGGCTGCTGGGTGGCTTAGGATCACTATCAATGCTGATGGCATTGATGACGTAACTGACATTGTTGGCGTTGAGGGGGTCTGTACAGACATGCATAGATTGGTTTTCAGGACATACTGGGTTGCTTTCGTCCAACACCAATTTTCCCTAGTCGATCAATCTTTGGATGTCATCTTGCAACGCCAGACAGTAATTCGTGTTGTGACTACACTATTGATGGTAGTCAAAAAACCTATCCAGCCTGAAACCCTTAGGAACTAGGGGCTCATTGGGTAGGTCCAAAGAGGGGTTCCTAAGGAGCTCACAATAACGTTGATGTTTGTTGATTTCTTCTTGCAACATTTTCTTGTATTGTATGTGCCCTGCTGCCAATAGCTACTTTAGAAGTTCTAAAGGTTTGATAGGAAGTGGGGTGTACTTTGAGCGATCTTTTCACTCAAAGTTTGGCTTGGGTTGTGTATATGTCTCAAGTGCGAGTACTGGAGTTTGCAGCATGTTGCCCTGCTTGGGTATGGGGTTAGCCGTAGGTATGGTTGGTTTCTTATTACTCTTGTTACCATTATTACTGGGTTAGGGCTTGGCCTTAGTCACCACATCGAACACTGTGGTTATTAGGGCTTTACCCTTATCCTTCTTTGTGAAGGTGTTTTTGTAAGCAATGTAGGCTAGGTCTTTGCTTGCCTCAGCCGTGTCTTGTATACTCTTAGTCTAGGTAAAGGCTTGACTAAGAGTGCGAGGGGCGAGATAGTACAGTTTAGAATTTATAAAGTCGTTCACTACACCTTTAAAAATGGCCAGCAAGTGGGCCTCCACGATGGGCTCGCGAATTTCATTAAGGGTTGCACTCCATCACTGGATGAACTTCTGGACTGATTCCAGAGGCTCGTGCTTCATGCTCATTAGCTGATCCAACATGATTTCTAGCTTCAAGTTATACTTGAAGTGCATCACGAACTGGGTTAGAAGCTTTTCTAACATTGAAATGGATGAGCGTGGCAGTAAAGGATACTAGTCTAAGGCTCTCCCGGATAGGGACATGGCAAAGACACAAATGATTGTGTGTAGTCATTTTTGCAATAGGAGAGATTCAGACCTAAAAGTAACTAGATGTGCATTGGGATCCCCTCCCCATTGTACTTTGTGAAGTGTGGGAGAGGCATCCTTAGGGGTAGCATTAGAGCAGGGATTGCAGGGTTGATAGGGTTGTCCTGGTAAAATTCCATGACTTGTACCATGTCGAACTTAACAACTTTGAGGTGTTTGATTTCCTCAATGAGGATTTGGATGAGCTGGAATGCTTGGTCCAGACCCTGCAACGTTGTAGGTGGTTGGGAAACTGCTGAGGTAGGCCCCACCAATGGAATGGCAGGGGTACCAATGTGACCCATTGGTGATACTGTTGGGATAGCCCTTGTGGGCGGTGCTGCTTGCACTGCCCACCACCCAGCAGGTGGTGCGGTTGAAGTAGCAACCACGGTTTGAGCTGCCAGATAGACTACTTGTGCCATTGACAAAATAGACCATAGCCCCGTGTTAGGTTGTACCATTTGTAGGGTTTGATAGGTTTGAGGGCGAGCATGATGAGACATTTGCGATGATTGTGGAATAGGTGAAGAAGCAAATAAGGTCCACCACATGGACGGGCCCGGGCCTACCACAGTGGGTGGAACATATGTGAATGTAGGAATCGAAACAGAAGTTGTGTAAGATTGTGAAGAAAGTACAACATGAATATGCGGTAGGGTAGCCGTAATTGGTGCATGATGCACCACAGGAATGGACTGATGAACAGTCTGTGGAGGCATAGTTTCTGTGAATGAAACAGGGGAATAGGGGCATTGATATGTTGGGAAGGTGACACAGCTACTCGTTGCAGTTGTAGTTGCAAGCTGCGAGAGTGTAGGTGTGATGACAAAGGAAGCGGTGATAGAAAAGGGATTGGCCCAGAAGGATTAGGTAGGAGGGACAGGAACAAGGTTGGTTGGACCTCCCTCATTAGATTGGGAATCGAGTTCCTCCTATCTATCTTGAAAAGCATCATCCTGGTTAAACGCTGTGTCTTGTTGCTCCCTAAGCCTAGCCAGCTGGATTAGCTAATCTAGCAGCCTTTGGTTTGTCTGTGTCAAAGGTATGGAAGGGTTGGGAGTGGGAACAAACTCCTTCCCATTGTAGTAAGCGAACTCAAAGCTATGTTTGCTTTCGAACTTGTGTAGGTCTAAAGGTAGGTTTGCTTGAACCTTTGCATAGAGAAAGTTGTAATGCTCATGTTGCTGGGCCAAGCCCTCAGGTCCTTGATTTTGGATCCTGAGGGATCGACGTGTTTCCAGCATTGGGTTTAGCATTTGTTTAGCACCAGTGGTGCCTTGAACCATGATGGGAACCTCCACGTTGAAGGTGTTAACAATGGTAGTTGCAAAAGTCATTGATGCTAAACTAGACAATTTTGCAAACGTGAAAAAAGCAAAGAAATCAGGAAAGCTAGGCAGTTTTGTGAATCGAGAAGAGCAAGAAAAATTGGAAAACAAACAACAAGAAAGGTAATCAAGAAGGCTTTATGTCTTAACAGGCTTCCAAGGAATCATCGAGGTGACCATCCTACACCACAAGATGTGTAAACAATCGCGAAGGATGTCATGTTTATGCTAGTGTGTGATAGGGTGTAAGGCGCACACAAGACTACCGTAAGACATGCAAGTGAACTGGTGATTGGAGGCTTTACATCCTGTAGGGTTCCCAGGGAACCGTTGAGGCAACTAATTTACATCGTACGATGCGTAAACAACCATAGACAAGTGTCACATTTACGCTAATGCATATCAGGGTGCAGAAGGCTTACAGGGCTACCGTAAGAAGGAGGCAAGTTAACTGGCAATCGAAGGCTTTATGTCCTATAGGGATCTCGAGGAGCCGTTGAGGTGACTGATCTCCACTACACAACGCATCAACAACCAAAGTTGGATGGAAAGTTTATGCTAATGTACATCAGGGTGCAGAAGGCTTACAAGACTACCGTGACATGCAGAAAAGGCACCAAAAGGCTCTCCTTCTAGTGCTAGAATAATTGTAGTGACCAAAAACGTTAGTGGCTAGAACAAAACACCGAGGGGTCATCGGTCGTGAAAGTCTTGATCCCATATCCATAGGATGGACATGCTAGATGGGATGGATATGGGGCGCCCTGAATGTTCTGGTCGATCAGACAAGGACTTAGTCATCGTCTATATAGCCTTTTGCAACATATGAAAGTGTAAAAATAGGATTTATTGCATGAGATGATGTTCGAATGTATAAAAAGAAAAATCAACGTAAAATGCAATAACAAGCAAGAAATAAAGTAAAAATGCAGTTAGAAAAGTGCACCGCTTCAAAGCTACAACTTCGCTCTGTCAAAGTGGATACCGTCGGTTGCATAACGCTGGGAGGTGCAGAGATCTTGAGAGTAACCAAGATGTGTAGAGTAAGACGGTTGTGTGCTTGAACGTAAACTCAAGTGTTAACAATGCTTAGTGCTACCAAGGTGGTAGGAAAGAGCCGAATAGAATGCCAATTGGGGATGCTAACTATTTGCAATGTCAAGCAAAAAGCTTACAATGCTCCAAATTACAATTGCCAAAAGTTCAAAAATTCAGAAAGAAGACCAAAAAGTGGACCTCTTGAACATTGCACATTGGGGTATTTATAGTGCCAAGTGTGCACGAAAGGGATGGCTTGAACGCTACGCGTCTTGGGACCACGTTGAATTGTCTGCGTTGCACATGCCTACCTGACCGTTGGACAAGCCTACCATGCCATAATTACGAACCTGTCATGCCATAATTGCATTGTCAGAGCAATGGCCAATTAGGTGAAGTACATCGATGTCACACAACCACCTACTATGCTCTGCTGTGCTTTGTAGCATAGCATGTTTGGTGGCATAGTATAGCATCTTGCTATGTGTTTCATTGCATGTATCGGAAGCTTTCGAAGCACGCTGGTTGTTCAACATATGCTTGCTACACTATGTAGTGTAGTGTAGCGTAGCAACTTGCCTTAGTCACAAAATCATCACCAATCTGTGAACTTTGCCCTTTCGCACTACAAAATTTGCGAACTTGCTGATCCCGCACTTTGAGTTGCCTTCTGTCAACCTCTACAGAATTGCTATGCCTCGTTGCGCCATGTAGCTTAGCGTAGCATAGCAGAAAGCATGGCCTGATGTCAGCCAAGTTCACTGCTTTCTGATGGAAGGAGACATTGTCGAAGGACTTGAAGTCGAGCGAGGGGGCTAATCGTCCAGCTCTTGCTACGCTATGCTATGCTGCATAGCGTAGCGTAGCATGGCACTTCATTCTACAATCGCTTTCTGAAGCTTGCTACGCTACATAGCGGGGCGTAGCATAGTGTAGCAAACTTCATGACTTAGAAAACTTGTCGAATTGTTTCACATATTTTGAGTGCTGCTGCCAACTCCGTGTGTTGCTTCTAAGCAAGTTATCAACTGGGCAGACTACTTAGGTGGATAGGTAGGATGATTCGTAGAGNAAGGACCACATAAAGTCTCAAAATAATTGTTCAAGCTTCTAATAAATAGCTTAGGATGGGGCCCAACACGAAGAATAATACACATGGGTAGAGGCACATATAGACTTACAAATGTGATACATAGCAACTAGAGTGAGAGGCTTAGTCTTCCATTTTTCAATTTTCTTTTGAATCCTAAAAACTACCTACTCCTAGAGAACTAAGGTAGAACCTCTAAAATAGAATGGAATTCCCAGAATCTTGATGATATCTTAATCTTGAAGAAGCTTCCAATTATAGTTGGGAAAATGACAATAATTATTGTTAAACCTATAAATAAAATATTTGTTCCAATTTATAGTGGAACCCAAGAGAGCAATATATCTCCACTTGAGATAAGAGCCATTGAAAATTAGTAGCTGAGTTTTGAACAAGAAAAAAGGAGTTATTGACCAAATGAATTTCAAGAAGTTGATGTTGATGGAAAGAGAGACAAATCCCAATGATACTTTTATTCTGAATAGCATAGTTTAATTGATGACAAAGAAAGTTAGTTGCAATGATGAATAGGTAGGGGGCAAGAGGATATCCTTGCTGCACTGACCTATGGATAGGAAAGGGAGAGGTGATGACAAAGGTAGTAGCTATTTTTGTGGTAGCATCTAAGAATAAACATTTCACCATATGTAAGAACCTAGGGCCAAAACCAAGTTTAATCATGGTCTGTAGAATAAAGTCTCACTTTATGTTGTCATAGATCTTTGCATATTCAAGCTTCATTAGGAGAATATCTTGACCATCATCCTTCACCCACTTGAGACCTTTCCATATAGTAATCACATTATTTAAAATATATCTACCAAGGACAAAGCCTGTTTACCAGGGAGATATAATATGACAAAGAATTTTCTTCACATGTAAGGCTAAGAACTTGGTCCAAATTTTATACACCACATTAAGAAGAGTGATGAGACTCTAATTGAAGATATAGGAAGGATCCCTAGACTTAGGAAGGAGATGAATAATCCCTTGATTTAAATTGGGCCCAAGGGAACTAGTAAGGGTAGCCTTGCTAACTACTTGGAAGAGATCATTTCCCACTAGCTCCAAATTATTTTGAAAACATTTAATGGGAAAATCATCATAACTAGGGGCCACCCTAAGACTCAATTTAAAACAAGCCTCTTGAAGCTCATCCTTAGTAATATTAGCTTTTAAACTTTGAAACATAGTAGAATTGATAAGGCTTGGATAATTAAGGGTAGCAGCATCAAATGATAAGATATCTATAGGGGTAGTAGGAAACAAGGTTTTGAAATGCTTCTTAAGATATGAGAGGATAATTTTGTGGTTAGTGATGGTGGTACCATCATTGGAAATGTTGTCTAAAGAATGTGAAGGAGAAGAACGATTTAGATAATTGAAAATTTCCTTACAATGTTCATCTTGAATATTTAACCATGCAAGTCTACTTTTTGTTATGACACTTTGTGTTCTATACATGTCCCATTATTAGAAGGTTAATCGAGCTCTAGCTAACTTCTTGTGAACTTGAGTGTTGAAAGGATCTTGAGCTAATCTATCAATCAGATGTTCAATAGTAAAGTAAATGTTGTTGTACTCTTGTTTGGCATGGCTGGCCATCTAGTTACCATAATAACTAGCAAAGTTCTACACCCTGCAAGATGCATGATGCCACCATTGAATCCAACCCACCTAAGCTAAGGGCCTAGGTTCAACATTCCAAAGGTTTGAGAGAATTAGTTGTAAGGAAGGAGAAGAGAAGAAATTATTGTGTAACTGGAAAAGATGGAAATTATAGCTATGGTTACTACCATAAATCTAAATAGACATAGTGATGAGAAAATGGTTTGATAAGATTGCACGTTGATGAACCATAGTAGAAGAAGAGGCTTGCTAGAAAGAAAGGGTGGAAAAATAGAACCTATCTAACCAATTGTAGATGCAAGCCTACCCAAGACAAAGATTGCTTCAAGTAAATATATGAAGGGGATCACTAGTAGAGGCTTCAACCCCATTGGAAAGGTAGACCTTTTTCTTAAAGGCTAACCAGGTCTGATACTCATAATTTGGAAGTTGAAAAAACATCCCGCAAGCTTATCATGAGGGAATTCTATCATACTAAAATCTCCTCAAAAAATCCAAGGTATTGAGGAAAGAAAATTAGTTAGTTTTTGCCATAGAAGAGCATGTTTTATAGAGTCATTATGAGCATAAATAAAGTAGATTCTGAAAGGGCCATGTGATGAGGCGAAGGTAGCTTAGGAAACTCTATGCCCAAAATTGAAATTGCTTTGAATGATTTTATCTTTCCAATAACTTGAGAGGAGAATGGTAGTGCTCCCTTTCCTGGTTATGTGGGAAGTAGCAAGAAATGATGAATGAGGGAGAAACCAATGGGTAGAAAGAGATAAATGATTTGCTAGAATCTATTTCTTAAAGGAGAACAAAGTCAAAAGCTATATTTAGATTATAAAGAAATTTGCTTACACATTTACGTCGAAGCCTATCAGTCAGGCCTCAAACATTCCAAGATAATAGGTTCATGGGGAAGTAGAGGGCATATCGAATGAAAGGTTGTCAGAAGGTTCAAAAGTCAAAGTATTGACTTCCATTGTTTGTGAGAGAATGGCAAAGGAACTATTTGTAGTGACAAGTAATGTGAAGTTGTTCATTGGAGAGGAAGTAGAGGGTGGAGTTGTAAAGGAGGAAGCCTTAACTTCTTTCCTTCCACCGTCCTTCACAAACTCTTCACCCAAAATTAGGTCCTTAAATGACTTGGAAGGAGTGACATGTGTTGTAGTGGTTATTTTTGTGCATGAGCTCAACTATGATTTTTATAAATTGGAGGGGCCAAAGGAGAAGGAAGACTTTGGAACATTTTTGAAAGTGGATCTGAAGCTAAAGGATTTTAATGATGGATGGAATGATGGTATATCTAGGGAAAGGGTTTTTTGAGATTCAGTGAAGAGTGTTTTCGTGGCTAAGAAGGGACCGATCAAGATATGATGCTTAGCCCAATGGGATAAATCAGAGGAATTATAGAGAAATATAATGATGCCTTAAGGATACTTTGAACTAGTAACTTTTTTCTTTATAAGAAAATGAGCTAACTACTTGAGCCTCTTATCCATGCTTAGCTTAACTTGCAAGTTTGTTTCTTGATTTGTAATATGTAATGAGTTTGAGTTATGTTGCAAGCATTTTTATGTTCTACTTAAGTTTTATGAAAGAATTGTGTTGGCTATATGGACTAGAATGCACAAAGTTAGAGTTTTAGCTTTAACAACCTTCCCTTTTCATATCTTACTATCTTAATATAACTTTTTTGAAATTGAACTAGTAACTTATAACTCTCAAGTCACAAATGTGATTCAATTATACTATACATTACTCTAAGTAACACTTCATTAATAATTTTTGTAAATTTGTTTATCATAGCTTTATATCGAAGCATTGATGGTAACAGTTGTTAGAACCTAAAACAATTTAACTATAGGTATATCCCAAGATATATAATCATCATGATATATTGAAGTAGTCGTGTATATCATAGTTAAATATTTTTAAGTTCTAACATTCCTAAACTAAGTCTATGTTCAAGGATTACATAATTAATGATCATTTTTTAAAATACTTTAACTCTTATTTTCCTTTTTTCTTTTCTTCCTAACTCTNTAAATACTTTAACTCTTATTTTCCTTTTTTCTTTTCTTCCTAACTCTCTTGTTATAAATCTTCAAGGAAATTTAATTTAAATTTATACATTGAAATAAAAATGAAATTCTTTTTAAATTGTTTATGAAAAACTTTTAACCCATTACATTTAAATTTGTAAATGTAGTCATCATAGTTGCATCATCTAATAAGACGATGCCTCAATCAATCTTTTATGGTTTGAGTAACCAATAGAGTAAGCTATTGACTACGATAAAGGCAGTGTGGTTATTCTTGGAACATGTAACTAAGCATGTTAAAACACACATTAAGTGCACCAATCATGATCCCGGTAAAGATGAATCGTTTCTTTATTGTCCTGTATATAACATACCGTTCCACTTTTGGTTGTTGTGTACAATCATTTTGCTCCCCCCTGCGGACCCTACATTCCACATGAACTGGCAGTGTCTTCTCGTATCCAAAGATTTGGAAACGCTTTAAAATCATTTATACCTAGAAAAGAAAAGCGTAGAATCTCAGGAATATTGTGGGTTGGAACCGAAACTGTGTTTTTTTTTAAATTAAAACTTAATGAAACCAAAATTGTTTTTACATGATTAACTTTCCATTTTTCATCATCGTCATCCCACCTTAGCCTTCTCTTAACAAAATGACGTCCGTTAGTTTAACTTTCTATGGTAAACATTTAATACGAATCTTAGTAAGAAAATTACTAAATATTCTGGGCAACATTTGCAATGAATCAACCTTAATATTCAATTTGTATTCAAATAAAAGACATTATATTATCTTCGAAGTGTATTCCAACAAAATACATAATATTATCTTCTTCAATGCATTATTTGTGATTGAAGCCATAAGTTAGACCTTTTGCTACTAGTGAAAGACGGTGACATCGTAGCGCACGACGGCGTTGCCTGTCTTTAAATCCAAATCAA